>JAKUCM010006592.1:2500-33019 GCA_023374145.1 Lepidium sativum | reverse complement strand
AAATCGCAATTATAAAGTTTAATTAAATTTGGGAAACTATGTTGATTCTATAAGATTTTTGTTAAATTATGAAGATAATAATAAGTTTAGGGTGTACAGTGAAGGGTTTAAAAATACATAATGATTTTTTTGAACGCATATAGTTTGAAGGAAAAAATGCATTAAGCCAAAATACCAAAAACTATTTATTTCACTTTTTCTTACAATTCTACCATCTATTTTACAAAAATACAAAAGAATACTACCAAATAAAAACATACTACATAATATAGCATTATGTCACCACAATTAAAGTTTAAAAACGGACACACTTGCACATCAAAAATTAGAAATATGTTAGCTATATTATGTAGAAATTTGGCTAATGAGTAGGGCAGCTGTGGCCACACAAAAAAAACTGTTTTAACACAATTGAGTGTTTTGTCTCCTTCGTGATCTCCATAATCAGAAAATGATCACAAATGCTTAATGAATCCAAGAGGGAGTTTTATTTCTTTGTATGAACTGACAAATTAAACAAAACAAAAAAGCTTAGAAATTGGTTCACGCAGAACTTTTATGATAATTTGCTATTAGAGAATAAGTGTTATATATCGTGAGGTTAAATAAGAAAATGAAAAGAATCAATCGCAGGAAGTAACAGAGAGTCCAACCCGAAGGTTATTAGATGTTCCAGACACATACATTCGGTGTGTCTCAAATTCTTCTCCCTTCCGGTCACTATTGGCCGCTACATCAGCGGCTGCTGCGTAATGGATTCCGTTGTTGACATCATCTCCGGTGGAGAAAATGATCTCCCTCAGAATGGGTTCGTGTCCGTTTAGAAGATTTCCCATACTCAGCACTTTTCTCCATGACTGGTTCGCCGATGGTGGCGAGAACAGATTCGACACCACTTGTCTTTCTCTTAAAGTCACGTCCTGTCTACTTACTTCTATCTCCTGTGTTTTAATGACCAAACACATTATGTTACATCTTCCATCATCACATTCAAATCACAGAGTTTCTTGTTAGTTAAAGGATGACTCACCTTCTTGTTTTTCTTCTCTTCATCATTTGAGCTCGTTTCCATTGTCGCGACATAAACGCCGTAGAAGTCGCTGAATATTACCTGTGCAAGGCGTGATGCGTCCAAAAACTTTCTGTGAAGAGATGCCGCAACAGTTATCAACTTCTCCACGTGTTCAAAGACCATGCAGAGCCGTCTCAGGTCTTTGACGGTCTTTGCTCTATCATGAATTTTGTTGCCTGCATCCATATATCTGTTACATTGAGACAAGAGGGCATACAAGGAGAATATGGTTTAAAAGGCTTGTATTATGAAGGAGAAAAAGGTACTACATTGTAGAGTCCCCAAAGTAAATTTCATGGTGAGGTAGAGTTGCTCCAATTTGGAAGTCATTTGTCTCATGTTCCCACAGTTTGTCTGGTTAAGAGTGTCGGCTGATCCTCTGAAGGCTGTACAGACCATTTGCTCGAGAAGCTGATGAGGCCGCACTGTTTCCAGGTAGTGAACAATCTGAGAAGTTTGTCAAGACATTGAGGTCAAATCTAACCCTCGCAAGAGGTTATCAGCATAAATAATCTCTCAAAGACACAGACCTTCTCTCCCTCTCGGTTCGGGTCTAGGAGAGGCCTTTGGTCATCAGCTGGCAAAGCGGGTGCATCATTCCAAATCTTTCTCCACAAGTTTCCTTGATCAGACATCCGTTGGGAAAGGCGGCCATGAGGAGGCCATTGATCTTTCGAACCTTCCGTGATGGGGCCTGCTGATGGTTCGGCGGTTTCAGGTTCAAAGCCCTCCCAATCTCCAGGTGAATGCCATCTGATAAAGTCCTCAAAAACTGCATCTGGGTTTGCCGCTTTGAATGCTGACATGTCTGCAATCATCTTTGTATATCAGGAAGATAAGAAGCAAGGGATGTCTGGAAGATGGGTTTACAAAACTAGACGCTCCTACCCTTCTCTTAAGGTGACAGAGGACTTTAATGAACACTAGTTCTCTGTTGTTTATATCTAGACAACAGAGACAGAATATTGAATCTCACCAGATAATAAAACGTCTTTCTCCAACTGGCCAGGAACGTTCTGAAATCAAAAGATATTGGTTTCATGTTATGTTTCTCTATTGGCTCATGTAACACAAGAGTATATTGAAAAAAATCCATTTATAGCAAGGAATCACATCTACACATTTGTTAAGAAACATTATGTTTATAGAAAAGTTAACCAAATTCACTTCTACTTTACAAGAAGATGAGCTTATAAGGGTATCCCCAAATGCCTCAACAGCCTGGAGTCTTTCTTCATGCATGTCTTCAGTCATAAGAGGTGGATCCTGTCATAACTCGGGATATATGAGATTGTTAACGAAAAAATAGGAAACAAGGGAGGTTAAGTTGAATAGTAACCTGAGTAAATGGGGCATGGAGTCGCTGACGTGACTTTAGGAGCATCATGGTCCCCACTGGTCCAGCTGAACCCATCCTGATGGCATTTGTTGGGCTTTTGTTCACAGAATTCGTGTGTTCAGTTTTCCTCTCAAATCTGAGTCGATTAGATGTATCTTCTGCAATTGACCTGTAGACGAGGAAAGATATTTAAATCTGAGATTTTAACATCAATTAAGAGCTATCATTATATAAAATGGAAACTGGAAGAAAAGAAGATAGAGAGCAAGTCCTGGTAAAAATATGCAACTAGGGTTTCATCTATCTAATAGCAACAAAAACCTTAGAGCTCTCACTTGCTAAGTTCACCTGTCACGTTTCCACTGCAGATCTGATTCTGAGGACGTATTTCTTTTCTTGTCGACCTTGTGTTGTTCCTGAAAAATCATTCAAAAAAAATGTTACAAGCCAACAATAACACAGAAGCACTACAGGAGTTAGGATACTCTACTGGGTTTATTGAAGGAACTAAAGGATTACGGAACTCCAACGCCTTTTATATTTATTTTGGTTTTTACCAAAAATTAAACATATACTGGCAATACATAACGAAATATACTCAAAACATTCCAACTTAGCCAATCACCTCCACAGAAACAGAAGCGTCTGAACTATCATCACTTCCTATACAGTCAAGGAATTCTTCATTCATTTCATGTTTTTTTTCAATGCAAATTGCAAGCTAATCAACAAGAAATAATAGTTAGCATCTACGAGTAACTTGACATTTCCAATAAATGATATACACAGAAATACCAGATGCAACTTCTGGTTGATCAAACAAGTGGACAAATCAATAGAACCGTCAATTGGCATTTTTGGCAACGGCTGTGTCTCTTCCCAACACCATCGAACTTCACGGACAAACTCTATCCAGAGAAAGGCAATGGCTAGATATGGGATGCAAAACAAAAAACAAAAAACACAATGCACCCTATTAATTAAAATATTCTTTTCATTCTGTACTAGAGATTTTATCTTTTTGCCTGTAGTATTAATGCATGCCTGACTAAATGTGGCATAGTGGTACTGGCACATACCACGAATATTGCAGTTGCCAAACCACAGTGAGTGTAAACAGAATTGTGTAAAAAGAGTTTCAAGCGATGCAGCCTTAAGAGCTCGAGAAAACTTGTGATCGCCTTTTGTAAAATTTGGGACTTTGGATCCTGCGAAATTAGATTGGAAAAATGTGAAACAACTCCACATAGCTGGATTATAACAATGTTGGGGACCTAAAGAGGTAGAATTTCAAACGCTCCAAGCTGCAAATGTCATAATTTTCATGCATCAAGTTTTAAACAATTTTAAAGTGAATAATACATCTAGTAACTCTAGTTCTTGACCCAGCAATGATAATCAATATTCAGTGCTGTGTAACAGAAACAAAAGCTAATTATATCTATGTTCACACATAATATAGAGGAAGTATACCCTCACGGAAGAGATCTTTGATCACCCGATCAAGAACTGTTGGAGGAGGTATGACCACTGTTGTCTTTAAACTTTCAGAGCCTGGGTTTTCCACTGCGAGAGATTTTGATTATAGTTATTATTATTATTATTATAATAAACATTAGACAGTGGGTATGTCAGGAGAAACTTATACTGTAAAATATCACAATAACATAAGGGAAATTGATCGTATGCTATAATATAACTCAATCCCTTGCTAGTGAACTTTCTACAAGTGTTTGAAACATGAGGAAAAAGTTATAGCACCCATAATTTATGCATCAAACCTGACACAAAATCCTCCATAAACTGAGCTGCAAAGGACATATCCAATGCTTCAATTAAGCAAAGTAGTTGAGAAGCAAAATCAATCCTATCCCCATGTGAAGGATCACCGCTGTTAAAGCAACATTTGTTATAAAACTGAAAGGGAATAATAATACACCACAAGACATGCAAACTACTATTCTATCTTGGGATGAGAAACTATGAGAAGCATTTCTTACAGATATTGTGAGAGGATTGGGTGTAAATTCCACTTTTCCGCATCATGGGGTGAAGCATTTTCAAGTTCAGCCATCTCAAGTGTACTTTCTACAGTCTTATCAGCCCATGAGACCACCAATTCGAATCCTGTCCATATCAACAAGAAATTTGGATAATGAATTTCTTGATTCACACCAAACAAATGACCAGCATAAGCTGGGAGAGCGGTGCAGACTTTATTATGTAGACTGTAGTCCAAAAAGATGAAAATTTCTTCATATGATGCACTAATGTACCTCTAAGTGGATCTTCAGCAGAGTACCACTCACTCCAAGGGCAATCATCATCCCAGTGCACTTTGTTGTGTGACTCAGAACCATAGTGTTCTGCAGTATCTGCTTTGTCACCCATAAGTTCATCCATATCATTTTCTTCATCCTCCCTCGTCATACAGGAAGGTTTGGTATGTCAGCCGCATCATAAAATGGACTTTGAAATTATGCATTGAGAAATCCACTCCTGAATAAACCTTCAGGTAACAAAATTGTCCTCGATAAATACAATATATAGCATAAAGATTTCATCAAGTGATAGAACAAGCCACGTCGGACCGGATCTCATGTCAAAATTAAAGAGCTTTTCTAGTTTATTAAGCTTGAAGCATGTTGTATAAAGTACATACTGTGATATAGTATGTGAAAGAAAAATTTATCAACACTAAGATCAACTAGATTGGAAACCAGCTTTCATATCATTGATGACTATTAGTACAGTTCAGGCCCGCTTTGAAAAGTAATTATCGTATCAAAGGACATCACTAGTTAGGAGCCACAAAGACTTACAAACTTAGAGACAAACAACTCATATAGCCCTTCCAGGTGCATAAGTTTCACGGGGACTTGGCTGCCAATACGATCTGCTTCAAATCTTCTAGTAAAAACAGTGCCCATATTCTGGATTCCGATGTATGCTTTGCGCGTAGGATCATGCACAGGAACAAAGGCTGGCCACAAGCTGCATACCAAGGTAGTATTAAAATTATTGCGCACAACTCAATTAAAATATGAGCCAAATCATTATTTCCTTAGAAAAGACACTCAGGGGGAACACATTTCTATGTACATTAATTTCCAAGAATTTGGAGTAATAGGTAGGCGATCTGAATTTGGAGTAATATTGTAAGAATTTTTCACTTGACAATGCTAGAGCTAAATTGGTGTTACTGGCTAAGACATCGTACCTGCCACAGTTAGACATAGCAATAGCAACCGCACTCAGAAGCTTGCTAGACTCTGGTGTATCAAGAAGCACCCCACTTGCACTCTGTGGAGCAATCAACTAGAAGATGCAAGACGGATGAATAAAAATCAAATATATAAAAGAGCAGTAATATTTCAAGAAAAAATTGTGGCTTTAAAGCGTACCAGAAAATCCTTCACCCCAAAGCAAAGCTGGAGATCATGTGAATTACTGTTCCAATTACCAATTCCAGCTGCATCAGCCAGATACCAAATCATGAAACAGAAAATGCAGTTTTTCCAATCTAAGAGTGTATTACCCTGAAATAATATACCTTTTTGGCTACCATAATCTTCAATTTGAAAGTAGAACTCCATGCAATAGCTCTTTGCTACATTTTTAAGGTCACATTTGACCCTAAACAGATTCTTAGACTCCTCCATTGCAACAGCACCCTTTTCCTGCACTCACATAATGCAGGCATCCTAAGGGGTCAAGCAGATAACGAAACTAAAGTGGATTCCACAATACCTGTCCAACTCTAATTTGTACACATGGACATTCAACATAGTATAACTAGCTATAGTCTCCGAACAAAATAAAATTCGCATTCACGTGCTTTCTAACGAGTTCAGCAAGTCTCATTTGCAGCTATGTAACACGATAGATGGATGAAATAATTTGATTTAGCAAATATACCACCAGGTTTCGCGGACCATCGGCTAACCATTGACGACAAGTAGCTTCAATGTCTGAGATGAACCTAAAAAGCAACAGGATCAGTGGTGGCATTCGGAATGGAAAAGAACAACTCAAAGTATTGGATCCAAGCAATTAAAACCGTGAAGATGAATACCTTTCCCAGGAAGAAGCTAGCGTAAAATCATCGAAATGTTGCACCTGAAAAATGATTTCTTTATGGATACAAATCGAACAGCAGCAGAGGAGCACATGACGAAAAAGTTTGAGAGGGTAGAAACTGGCATACCTCTTCTTCCACATCATCATCTTCTTCGAGAGGACTCGCTCTGCTTGTAGCAGCCATATAAATTGGAGAAGCTCTCTTGTTCTATCTCTTCTTCTGGATAAGGAACTGTTGCAGACCTCCGATCACACCGATGAAGAGATCTGCTTCGGGAAAGAACGACGAGTCGTCGACGACGATGGTAAAGTTTTTGACAAACGGTAAGAACAACACGTGCCGTCTTTATTTGACAGAAAAACGGGTTGCATTTCTATTTGCTATGTTTTTCCTAAAGAAAATTATCTACAATGTCCCAAACTATCTACAAATTATCCCAACTGCCCAGCAGTTTCCAATTTATCATCTATGCCATAACCCACACATATAAAGACGAAACTGAGAGGGTTTCCGACGTGTCCCGCTGCTGCAGAGCATGCAACTATCGTCATTTGTCATTCTCTACCGTTTTATTCTTGATTTGCATCTCTGCATTGGGGTTAACAAAGTTAATTGCAAAATCAGTTTTGAACTTGAAATTGATAATTCTGCTTTGATTATTTGGTAGAATCTGGCTCGAATAAGACTTGAGATTGGTAACAATTGGAATGTATAAGCTGAAACATAGTGCATTATAGATTAGAACTGCCTAAAAGATCAAATATGAGTTGATATGAGTTGATTTTCGCGATAGTTAAACTAGTAAAACTCAATCAGTTATACGTTAATGAACCAGTTATACATAATTGAATCAAGTATACATTCTTGATTTGCATCTCTGCATTGGGCTTGAGAAGGTTAATTGCGAAATTGATAATTTTGCTTTGGTTATTTGGTAGAATCTGGCTCGAATAAGACTTGAAATTGGTAACAATTGGAATGTATAGGCTGAAACATAGTGGATTACAGATTAGAACTGCACAAATGATCAAATCTGATTTGATATGAGTTGATTTTCGCGATAGTTAAACAAGTAAAACTCAATCAGTTATATGTTAATGAACCAGTTATACATAACTAGATCAGTTATACATTCTTGATTTGCATCTCTGCATTGGGCTTCAGAAGGTTAATTGTGAAATTGTTAATTTTGCTTGACTATTTGGTAGAATCTGGTTCGAATAAGACTTGAAATTGGTAACAATTGGAACGTATAGGTTGAAACATAGTGCATTATAGATTATATTTTCCTAACGATCAAATCTGAGTTGATATCAGTTGATATGAGTTGATTTTCACAATAGTTAAACTAGTAAAACTCAATCACTTATACGTTAATGACCAAATGTACATAACTAAATCAATTATATGTTACAGAATCAATTATGCATTATTGAATCAATTATATGTTAAAGAATCATTTTGGTACGATTACTATCGTAGCTTTATTATTTCTTTATCTCATCGGAGGCAACATCATTCTTGCTTTGCATCTTCCACATTGGACTTGAGAAGATATTTTGGTAAAATAGTTTGAGCTTGAAAATGAAAATTTTGCTATTTTGCTATGCTTACTCAGATACTTATTTGGTAGAATTTGTGTCGAGTAGGAATGTATGGGCTGAAACATAGTGTTGTGTATTTTTGAACTGTCTAGGCGATAATATGTGTTTAGATGAGTACACTTCGTGAAAGTGATAGGTAAACTAGTAAAATTACATAAGTTATACATAAGTGAATCAGTTTTTTTTTTTTTCTGTTTGTTTTAGCAGGAAATTATGATTGACAAAGTTGTGATATGGTTTAAATGCAATGACCGCGTTAGTTGTATATTGATGAAGCACGCAGTAGAGGATATCAATTTTTTGGTGTTAGAAGATTGGCTATATGAGAGGCTTGGTTTAGATGAAAATAAGGTTAGATTGAAATTGCGTTTCTACCGACCTACGGTCATAGACGAGGTTGAATTGACTATCTGTGATGATGTGGATATGTGTGGTTATCTAGCCTACATTGATGAATGTAACCATAGTACGAAAACATTGCTTGTGGATGTCATAACTAGATTGGAAGAACCTGACGAAAGAATGTAGAGACAAGTGTCGAGAGCAGCCCAAAACTTTGTTTGTTGTAATGATGGTGAGGGAGAAGCAACTACTATTACTGTATATTCTCCACCATCTAGAGAAAATGAAATTGAACCACAAGATGTAAGTGTTGATATTAGTTTTGAGAGATCATATATTAGTGGTGTCTATGTAGAACTTCCACATGTTGTAGAGAGTAGTCAGTTCGTAGAGGAATGGGAAGACAGCTTGGGTTTGATTTTGTATCAAAAATTTGTCAATAGCTTTTGTTTTTCTTTTTAAAGATCTGAACCCTGTCGGTTGTGCATTGTATGTAAGAAGAAAGATTGCAAATGGGTTGTACGAGCATCAAAGATTAGAAATATGGATATTTTCAGGATTGCCATAAATAGTTGCAAGTCTTTTGCAAGAGGATTTTCCTGGACAAATGAACAGTGCAACTCCTAAAGTTATCATGATTCTTGTGAAGACAAAACTTGGCGTGAGTATATCGTACTCCACCGCGGAGAGCGGGAGAAAGCTACAAGATGATATATTCCTATTTGTATGAGTTACAAAAGGTAAATGCGGGTGTAAGTAAATGAGAATGGGAAGTTCATGAACCTTTTCATAGCTTTGGGAGTTAGCATTGAGGGGTTTAGGGGGATGAGGAAAGTGATTATTATAGATGCAACATTCCTCAAAATGGATATGGTGGTGTATTAGGTTTTTCATAGCTCAAGATCTTAATCAGCACCATTATCCAATTGCGTATGGTGTACTCGTTGGAGAAAACGATGGTAATTAGGCCTTGTGACCTTTTAAGTCTTATGGATATTTTTGTTATTTTAAAAATGGGTCTATGTAATATTGTTTGTCTTACAAAATAATACAAGAATAAGGTATTTATAAGTAAAATAATCTACAATGAGACTCAATTCTTATAAGTTAATATTAAGATGGTTATATTTTGTATATATATTGATGAATGACAATATATATTGCTTAAGAATAAAATTGAAATAATATTTTTAGACTTAATTACATTAGTCCATCACATTCCTTATAGTTTTAGTGTGACTTTCTAAATTTATAATCATCTTAGAATTTAATGCTATAAATATATATTGATTCTAGAATTGAAATACATAAAACACTTAGAATCATTAGGTAATCTATTATAATCCACTGTAAAACAAAATTTTTTTTTATAAATATATGTAATACTAAGTTTAATGGAAATCATCAAAGGTATAACTTACTGTAATTTTGTAAAACAGGTAACTAGTACTACAACTGTGTCATATAAGAAACGTGATAATTTTTGTTAGACGTCAACAACTGAAATTTTTGTTGAGACATCTGCATACCTAATTTCGTTGGTATATAAACATGAAAAAGACATTTATCTCTCCTCCCCACTTCTTGCATTTCTCGACATCTTCTCTTCTCTCTTCTCTCAACTTCTTCTTTCATCTCCTCTCTCGACTTCTTCTCTCATCTCTTGTCTCTCCTCTCCTTTCTCGACTTCTTCTCTCCCGTTTTCTTGCTTTAGTAATAGATTTTGATAAAGCTTCAATTAAAGTTAGGGTCCTAGTTAGTTAGAGTTTAGTTTGTTGGAAAAATGTTGAGCTTTGATTTTGATTTAAGGTATGTTTAATTTTGAATTAGTCAATTTTTTTTGTGATTTTCCTTTTAGGTCTTCATGGTGTCTTGGACCGGGAGGATGACAGCGACCACTCCGAGGAAGAAATCCATGAAATGATTAGGAAAATTGAATACGTCCAAGATAGTGAAGGGGGAATTCCTTAGAAATGCTCATGTGGTGAAGCTATCATCGTGGGAAAAACAAATGAACATGCCTGAAACAAGATTTATCTCCAAATGTCGCGTTTATAGGGTGAGAACGATGTTGTTTAGTTTAACTAGTATATCTAGAACGATGTCAAGTTTAACTAGTTTAGTGTAACTAGTATTATTTTTTAGTCTAACTGATGTTGTTTAACTAGTATATCTAGTGTAACTAATATTATTTCTTTAGTCTAACTGATGTTGTTTAACTAGTATATCTAGTATAACTAGTATTATTTCTTTAGTCTAACTGATGTTGTTTCCACCCACAGAATGATGGTCTCCACATGAAAACAAGTTGAGATCAAGCTATACAAGGAGAGTGTGAGAACCTGAAATATAGTATCGAGGAGATGGAGAAGAAGATAACGATGTATAAAGCGGAGGTGGCGATGTTGAAGGAGGTAGGAAAGCAAAGAGCGGTGATTGTTGAGCTTGTGGAGAAAGTAAAAAAATATGTCGGACCTTTGTAAGATTATCAAAATTTTGAGTGATGTTGGTCTAAGTATTTAAGCATAATAATATTTTGAGTGATGTTAGATACGTAAACATGTTTGAAACATATAAACATAACATTCAACACTTAAACATGTTTGAAACATATAAACATAACCTTAAATTACTTAACAGAAACTGATAAATTAGTTTTTAATTTAGATACACTACCAAATTGTTCACACTTTTTCGCATCTGCCCTAGTCACTACCGCACTTGGGTCATAATCTGCTGTGCGCTTAGTTGTTCGCATGTATACCTTGCTAAAACCGACATGAGTTCCAACAACGTATAGTTGAACAGTTATACAAGTTATTGCCTTAAGCATATCAACCCACTCAACTTGACTCAGAGCAGAAGGAGGAAGTGAACCTTCGTTGGCTGTCATTTCCACACCCACCCGAGTACATAATTGTGCTTCCACATCTTGGATGTACATCTCTTCAAATATAATTCCCTTCCCAACGCAGATGCGTTGCCTCCAATTTTCAACCACAAAATCATGCGTATTCTCATCCTCTTCTTCTGTAATTTCAGCCAATATACTACGTTCTTCATTTGTACGTGGAGAGAGGGTACTAACAATCTCCTGTAAAACAAATAAATCAATGGCAAAACTGTAATTATACAAATTATAAATAATTAATTGTAGTTATACAAGATAAACTAGTATAACTACCATAGTTTTATTGATTGTGGGAAAAGAATATCCTCTCATGTTCGGTTGCTGGAAGTTGGACCTGCACATCCGAGGACAAGATAGGTATGCGTCTGGACATACCACTCGACAATTTATGGATAAGGTCAGAATTGCCTCAAAAGCCAATAACTACAACCACAGACATAGAAATTATAAGAAACATAACTCAATAACTAATAAATGAAATCACCAAATGTAAACTAACCTCAAGAGGAAGTACGAAACAAGAGATCACCTAACCTGTACCCGAGACCATGCCTTTGAAATGCTTCATTGTGTGATCAATCTCGACAATCATGTGCTCGAATGTCCATCTCCTCCAAGGAAACTTGTAACAAAAATCGAGATCATCCTCAACTCTCAATAGGAATCTATCGATCGGGGTTGCATATGTTCCGCCCTTTGTCAGCGAGTGAATGACATGGCATAAGAAATACATGAATAACATCTTCAGCATTGTATTACTCGTGTCAACTATTCCCCAAATTTTTAACATATTCTTCACATCCTGGATTCTTATATTTTTCTCCAAATAACCTATATACTTCTTCCAGAACTTGTATTGCATGCTTTCTCTTGAAAATATGTTGTCTCATACATATGACAGTTTAGTCCCAAGATCAATGTGTGCTCTCTTAGTTCGTAGCGGATCAGGATACTGTTTACAATGAACTAAGCTTCTCTTTTGGTCTCTATCCGAACGGTTTGTAACAGCAACATCCACATGCCTATATGCATGTGGTTTCTCTCCATCGGCATATGGTTATATGGCGGAACTGTGGATGATTTTCGAACCATTCCCTCTCGACGGATGTCAATGGAGGCCTCAACTTATCAAAAAATTCTTTCGTTTGCTTAATAAAGGACCGAGTGGAGATCTTAATTTTTTTTGGGTACTCCGTCGGATTGAAGTACATCCAGTAGGTAGTTGTCTAGTAGGTCCTTCATACTGAAACACATACACATATTTTCAGCAATTAACAAATGTGTATAACAACAAAGATGTACAAGTTTTACGAAAATATAGTAAAACTAACAAATTTTACTTGTTATACCTATCACCAAATCAATTTTGCACAAGCATAATCTCAATCCAATTCACCAACTTATATATCCTACTGATGTATCTGCATTTTAACGTATTTTAGGGGCATTATCTAGCATATTTTCATTCATATTTACAGTATTATCATCGTTTTAGGGTCCTTTAAGTCTATTATGCGTATTTGGTATCGGGCATTACATACATTGCATAAGGGTGGATTTTAGGTACTTCAAGAGCTTATTATGGAGGATTTTGGACTATAAGAAGACCCGTGGATGAATCAATCGGTCTAGAGTTAAAGTTCAGGATGTGATCTAGAAGATTTGGCAGGATTTATTGACACTCGACCGACACGCTCGACCATCATTTTGTCGAGCGGTTTTTCGCCCACATAAATGTTTACTTTTTCTAGAGTTGACTTTTTAGGTTTTTTTTTGTAAAAAGGAGTATAAATACCCCCTTAATATAATTAGATAGGAGGACCCATGTTTTTAAGCATTTTCTTAATCAAAAAGACTTTTCAACTTTTCTCTTGTAATTTCTCTTCTTTGAATCTTAGATCCTTGTTGATCTTTTGGTTATTTGATTTTCGGTCTTCAATCATTGTTGTTTATCTCTTCTTGATCTATCTTTTGATGTTAATGATTTATGATTCTGGGTTTATGTTTTTCATCATGAATTTTGAGTAGATCCATTAGGGTTCTTGAGGAGATGGTGAGATTAGGGTAAATATAGGGATTTCCAGACTTGTTTAGAGTTGATTAGGCTTAGATCTATTTAGCTTAAGTGTGCTTAATGCTTATTTCTCTTTGATCAATTGAAATCTGATGGTTTGGTGTTTCCCACCCACAAGGTGTTTGTGTAAATGCTTGAAAGAGCTTAAGTTGAGATAATCTCTCCTAACTCAAGAGATTGATTGTCTAGGGTGTTATTAGGCTTTGTTAGATTTGTGTTTACTGCCTCTTAAGCCACTGATCGTTAGTGAGAATCAAGTCTGATTGTGGTTTAAGAGAGGTCTCATTGCATGAGAATGAATATATTGATGTGATTCCTTGCCTAGAGGTCATCTAAATAGGTTGATAAACAAGTCTGGAACCTATATGGATGCTTTGATCATTGATTCCTAACCCCAAGAACCCATCTTATTCCTTAATTTTCTGCTCAGTTTGTGCTCGGTCTGTTTTTAGGTCAAAACTCTGTTTTGGGTCTGCTCTGTTTTTGCACGTTGCTCTGTTTTAGTGTTTTAGCGCTCTGTTTTCATTCTGTTTTCGCACTCTGTTTTAGCACTCTGTTTTTATCAAATATAATTTGCACCAAAAAACTTACCTTAATCATGATTTGCTTGGATTAGGTTTAGTAGATTGTATTATGATTGCTAGTTGTTGGCTCAGTTGGATTGACACATTAATGTACTGCATTGATTGAACATAACAATAGGTTTATTTGATAGTAAAAACACTGTTATCACCTACCAACTAAGCACAATAATAGCAGTGAAGTATACATATCATTGTGTCTTCTAACACTTCTCCCATGTTCAATGTGTATATCCTCAACGAGTTCGGCGTCAACATCTCCTCTACCCCTACCTCTTCGTGACCCTCCTCTAGTTTAAACCATGTCAGAAAAAAAAATATGTGAAACACAATCTCCATAAAAGATTAAACAATCGATCTTCTACACTATCTCAAAACAATTGATAATTTACACTATCTCAACACAATATCCACAATTACATTAAAACCAAAAATAGAAAGTTTGATATTATATTCTAATCAATCATCAACAATTATCAATTTCGAAATAATAACAAAACTAAGTGGCAAATTCTAACTATTTGATCAATAATATTTCAATCCCAAAACCAATGAAATTCAAAACCAATACATAGAGAGTAGATTATATATTATCAACTTCAATTGCCAACTCCAATTTCATAATCAAAACCATAGAGAGTTTGAAATTAGTGGTTGTACCAATCAAGATAGATCAATCCTAAAACCTTTGAATCCTGAAATCGAATACCATACCCTACAAAAATGATAACTAATTACAAGTTTGTAGATTTACCTTTGATTGGAGCTTTCTGCGGAGATAAAATCTATACTTTTGAGTGAAATTCCACAAAGTTTTACAGCAGTTAGGGTAGTCTTAAGAAGGAGAAGAACTGAAATTGCAAGGAGTTATGTGAGATCAAATTTCGCGAAAAAATGAGAGAGAATTTGGAGAGAGGCCACAAAAATTAAGGATTTCGTGGGGATTGGGTTGGGTTTCAGGTTTTGGGTCGGATAACCCAAGATAAGAGAGTGGGTCGGCTTCAATTGTGAGTTTTCGCAGGGTTAAATTCGTCATTTAACCTATTTTCGATTTGCTTTGATTTTTTTAATTAAATTATATTTATTTAGTGTGTTTTAAGATCATGCTGCAAGTGATATGGGATTTTGAGATTATAACTCGTTGCAGGCGCTATATGTTTTCGAACTGCTCTTCAATAACTATTCACTCTCATTCAACATCATATTCTCATCATCTCATTTCTCTTCCTTAAAATTCGCCATTTTCGTTTTCTTTCTCTATCATCTCTCTTCGTTTCACCCTCTTCATTTATTCTCTCGATCGCCTCTCTTTGTTCCTCGAAGTTTTCTCTCTGCGAAGGTGAGTTCCTATTCCGAATGTTGTTTTGGCAACTTCTTCTTACCCCATTCGCATGCGCCAATGTTTTCCTCAGTCAAAGTTTTAAGTTTTCAGGGCATTCATCTCCCATATTCCCTAGTCATTGTCCTTATTTTCTGTCCAAAGCCACTTTAATTTTGATCTTGTCTTTCTCGCATCTAGGGTTTTGTCTATTCGCCTTTTGGTCCGTTCAAAACAGGTTTTGATTTGTAATCCTTATTTTTCAGTCGTCGATTACGTTTCCAATTACCAAAAGTCTACAATTTCCTAAACTCACCTATTCATATAGATATCCTCCAAAACTCTCTAATTGCAGCATGTTTGTGTCTGTTGTGAATGGTCTATCGGGATTTGTGTTTTGTTGTCTATTATATTCACATTAGTTTGTCATTTTCGTGTTTGGCCGTTGTGAACATCATAGACATATTACTCTCGTCCTCTATGTATATTATGTCTAACTCATCCTTACGGCTTATTGGATTATTGTCTATCTACAACGTCAGTTTAGTTGTGTTAATTGTTACGTATTTTTGGTCCTTTTAGATGGCATAACTGTGTTTATTTTCCTACAATCTCATCATGCTTCACAATTTCTTCACGCGTCCTGCAGCCTCCTCCAGTTCGGACATTGATTTGGACCAACTTCCGCATGTATTATTTGCCATCGATAGATATGCTCCAGTCAGCCGGATCAAATCCTACAGTAGGCCCCAATATCTCCTAGATCTTGTGAATATTTTTGAAGGGACTCCTAAATTTGATTTCCTTAGGGATCTTGTTTTGGTAAGCTATTCGACCAACCTGTTCGTAGGTGCTCTATATATGGCGGGTTGGTCCACAACCTCTTGTCTAGATACTTGATATCCACACAAAAACAAGAAATGTGGTTCGTTTTTGGTGGATAACTATGTTGCTTCTCTCTGTTAATACGCTTTAGTTACTAGTCTCCCTTGTGGGCCTTTTCCAGACATCGAACTTATTGATCAAGAAAAATAAATAAAGGTGTGGAAAAAGTCAAGGGAAAGTTTATGAAAAGATTTTATGTACCGCAGGCCAAGGAATTGGGTATCACAGTCTGAGGATCATCGTACCGCGGTACATCGGTTCTTGTTTCGCGGATCGAGAAGTTCTCGTACCGCAGGTCGAGAAGTTCTCGTACCACAGGTTGAGAAACTCTCGTACGGCGGGTTGAGAAACTCTCGTACCGCGGGTTGAGGAAATCTCATACCGCTGTTCAAGGATTCACGTACCGTAGGACGAGAATTCTCGGACTTACGGTCGAGATATTCGCGTACCGCGGGACGAAGAATACTCGCACCGCATGACGGAGAACTCACGTACCCAAGATCGAGGAGTCTTGTACCGCATGTAGCAAAATACTCGTACCGAGGCCGATAGTTCGAAAGTCAACACTTTGAGAAATCAAAGTGTAGCCTTTGCGCAACGGGAAGAAAGACCTTGGTTGAGATAATTAGGGTCCAATTAGGATCCAACTAGTCACAAGTTACCGTTAGAGCAAAAGGACGACATGTGACCTTGTTTCTTTGGGTGAAGAACAAGAAAAGGATGGGTCAATATCATCCTTGGGTCACTATCTCCATCGGGGACCAGACACCTCGGGATCACCATTTTCTCTCCCTTCTTCAACGGCTAGGGTTTTAGCCTTATTTCCATATTGTCTCTCTATAAAAGACTTGTAACACATCATGTAATAATCAATCTTTTTGCAATGAAAATATATGTTACAAACAATTGTCAATTTCTTCTCTCAAACGATTATACACTCTAAATTCTAATATGGTATCAGAGCCAATAACTATCTTGGCAAGTATCTAAATCTCAAAATCTCTCTATTCTTCGTCCTCTTCAAATCTTCTTCTCTCTAAATCTTCAATCTTTCTCCCTTTTTCCATTGGATAATTATTCTTCGTACTTCATTAATGGAGAACTCAAAACCTTTGGGAGTTCATGCCATCCTCAAAGGCCATAATTACCTCCTATGGGTAAGAAATGTGAAGACCATACTCGGTGGACGCGTCTTATGGGAACATTTCGAACTTGGAGCCGCACCCAATCAAGTCACAAGTGTTGATGGGAAACAAGTGGTGGTCTCCGGGGATAATAGCAAATGGTTTCAAGAAGACCAAATTGTCATGGTGATTATCCGAAGCTCACTAGATCCACCGGTTCATGAGTCATACCTCTATTATGAGATTGCTAAAGAACTTTGGGAAACCCTCAAGAAAGTTTTTGGAAATATCCTATTTCACAAGGGTATTTGAAGTCCAAAAAGCGACTAACTCTTTAATTCAAGATGATATTGAGTTTACCTCTCACTATGGAAAATGGAGAGCCCTATGGGCTGAACTAGAAATGTTGAGACCCATGACTACTGATCCGGAAATCATCAATAAAAGGCGAGAAGAAGACCAGGTGTTTAGTCTTCTTCTAACATTGAGTCCAAGGTACAACAACCTCATAGTCCATATTCTTAGGCATGAAAAATTCCCGGACCTAGATGAGGTATGTGCCCGTATTCAAAAGGAAGGGAGCCTTGGGTTATTTGGTGGTATGGGAGAACTTGTCTCTGCAAACAAAGGGGTATACAAATCAACGGATAGGAAAAATTTGATATGCGACCATTGCAAGAAAAAAAGGCATATCAAGGACAACTGTTGGATACTACATCCTCACCTCAAGTCAAACAAGTTCAAAGACAATCATAAGGCTATGTCAATCCGAGCAAGGTTATAATGGACCAACTCCAATGGACGTGGACAATGGTTTGGCTCACACAGCAATGGCACAAGAGACAGAACGCCAAACCAACTTTGGCTCCCTCATCAAGTCATTAACCTAATTCAAGGATTCTGGTAAAACTTTATTTACTCTTAAGTCTACAAAACCCTTAATTGTGGATTCGGGTGCATCTCACCATATGATTTGTGACCTGAATCGTATTCACAATATTAAAACAGCGGTTGGTAATGTAATTGTTGCTAATGGCCATCAAGTTCTATTAACGGGAATCGGAGACTTAAGAATTTTTAAGAATAATACCAAAGCTTTTTATCTTCCTAATTTTACATCAAATTTGATATCGGTTCATAAGGTCACAAATGATTTAAATTGTAACGTTATTTTCAGCCCTAATGATGTAAAATTTCAAGATATTAAGACCAGATCCATTCTTGGAAGCGGAGTGACTCAAGGAGGGCTTTATGTGCTTGAAGACACAAAGAATTCTTCTACTCTATCTAATACTTTAAATTTTGTAGTTGCTAATAGTAATGAAGCCATTTGGCATGATAGATTAGACCATCCTCATAGTAGGGCATTCGAGTTAATGTTACCTAGTTTTTTCCTTTGATAATCTTAAATGTGAAGCTTGTATCCATGACAAACATTGTAAGGCTGTTTTTCCAAAATCATCTACTATTTATGAGAAATTTTTTGAATTAATCCACTCGGATGTAAAGACCTCACCATGTTTGTCTAGAGAAAATCACAAATATTTTGTCACATTTATAGATGAAAAATCAAAATTTACATGGCTAACTCTTCAACCCTCTAAAGACCAAGTATATGAGGCTTTTGTCAATTTTTACACCTATGTAACTAATCATTACCAAATTAATGTGAAAGGTGTACGAGCGGACAATGGAGGGGAATACACTAGTCAAAGCTTTAATCAATACTTAGCAAAAGAATGGAATAGAGCACCAAACAAGCTGTCCTTATACACCCAACAAAATGGAGTGGTCGAAAGGAAAAATCGACATCTCATGAAAGTCACTCGATCGATGATATTCCATAGAAATGTCCCTAAACGCTTTTGGAGTGATGCCGTCATGACAGTGTGTTACCTTATCAATCGTACCCCAACAAAATTTCTCCGAGATAAATCTCCCTTTGAGGTACTCAACAACTCAATTCCATCATTTAATCACCTAAGAGTGTTTGAATGTGTTTGTTTTGTGCTTGTACTGGGAGAACTTAAGAACAATTTGGATGAAAAAAGCACAAGATGCATGTTCGTCAGGCTACTCAACAACACAAAAAGGATACAAGTGTTACAATCCAACAAAAAGGAAAATTATAATCTCAAGAGATGTTAAACTTCTTGAAGAAAAGAGCTTTCATGAAGTGGAAAATTGGAATGAACTTAAAGACTTAGCTCACACACCATCGGATAAAGTCGAAGGTCTTAGATATATATTAGAAGGACTTCGGGATAATGGGAAGATGGAAGAAGAGCCAAATAAAAACTACACCAAAATGGAAAATCCTCTGGATTGTTCATCCGGAGACTCAGAGAAGCATCCAGACAAGCAACCCGATCACACAAGTGCATCACCAATCGTACAATCCGAGCAAAATGATGACAATCCAGGAAATTCATCCCAGCAATTTCTATTAGAATCTCAAAGGAACAACAAAATTCTAGCTCATCCACCATTAAGAAGAAGCTCAAGGCTAAGAAGTACAGCTAATAAGTAAGAGAACAACAAAATCTTATCTCCTTCAACACTAAGAAGAAGCTCAAGGCTAAAAAATATATGTGTTTATAAGAAAAATCATTCCATAGCTCATCCAATCTCATCGGTATGTTCTCTTGACCTTTTGCCTATTAAACATCAATCATTCCTTGAAAAAATTTCATTTGAACATATTCCAACAAGTTATGATGAGGCTAAAAAGCATAAAGTATAGAGACCGAACATTTGCTATGCCGTTAATTAAATAAGTCAACATATGCAAGAACCAACAATGTATCATTGGAGCATGGTAGAACGAATACTAAGCTATCTAAAAGGAAGCCCAGGTCGTGGAATATGGATGAACAAGAACAAGAACACCAAGATTGTTGGATATTGTGATGCGGATTTAGTTAGGTATATGAATGATATGAAGTTTACAACAGGCTATTGCACATTCATTGGAGGAAATTTGGTGACTTGGAAGACTAAGAAGCAAAAAATAGTGTCTTGTTCAAACGTCGAAGCCAGATATAGGGCAATGAGGAAGCTCACAAGTGAACTAACATGTTTGAAGGCTCTCCTCAAAGATCTTGGCATTGAATCAAGGAAACCAATCATCATTCATTGTGATAATCAGGCGGCAATCCACATAGCAACTAACTCGTTGTTCCATGAAAGAATCAAACATATCGAAATTGATTGCCATAAGCTTCTTGAAAAGATTGAAGATGGAACTACATTTCCATGCTATACCAAGAGTGATGATCAATTGGCGGACATATTTACCAAAGCTGCAAGTCTTAAAGTTTGTGATAATATCTACAACAAACTCGGACTTGTGGACCTTACAAGACCTTGATCGAAGGTTCCCTCTCCGGGGGAAAGCACACTCTTTTTCCCTTGGATGAGTTTTGTCCCATGAGGTTTTATCTCCAAGGTTTTTAATGAGGTGCAATCCCCAGGTCTTCCAAGCTTAACCAACATGTCCATTTATGGCTAAGCTTAAAGGGGAGTATTGATCAAGAAGAATAAATAAAGGTGTGGAAAAAGTCAACGGAAAGTCAACGGGAAGATTTCATGTACCGCAGGCCAAGGAATCGGGTAACACAGTCCGAGGATCATCGTAATGCGGTACATTGAGTCTCATACCGCAAATTGAGAAGTTCTCGTACCGCAAGCCAAGAAACTCGCGTACCGCATGTTGAGGAAATCTCGTACCACTGGTCGAGGATTCACGTACCGCAGGACGAGAACTCTCGGACTGGCGGTCGAGATATTCGCGTACCACAGGATGAAAAATACTCATACTGCAGGATGGAGAACTCACGTACCCAAGATCAATAAGTCTTGTACCATGGGTAGCAAAATACTCGTACCGAGGCCGAAAATCTAAAAGTCAACACTTTGAGAAATCAAAGTGTAGCCTTAGTGCAACGGAAAGAAAAGCCTTAGTCGAGATAGTTAGGATCCAATTAGGATCAAACTAATCACAAGTTACCATTGGAGCAAAAGGACAACACGTGATGTTGTGTCTTTGGGCGAAGACCGAGAAAAGGACGGGTCACTATCATCCTCGGGTCAGTATCTCTCTCGGGGACCGGACACCTCGGGATTGCCATTTTCTATCCCTTCTCCAACGGCTACAAACGATGGTTAGGGTTTTGGCCTTATCTTCCATATTGTCTCAATAAAAGACTTGTCATGTAATAATCAATTTTTTTGCAATGAAAATCTATATTGCAAACAATTCTCAATTTCTTCTCTCAAACAATTATACACTCTAAATTCTAACAGAACTTGCTCTTAAGATGCAGGAAACCAGCGAACCATTATGGATGGAGTTGTTTCACAACCGCACAATTGTTGAGATTGATGAAATCATCGGATGGTTGATGAATGACAAACAGCACCCTCCGGCGGATCATATGTCTAGGAGATGCGCCTTATGGTTAGCAATGGTTGTAATTGTCATAAACATTTGGACTCCAACCGCCCCACCTCTCGATGCATCCCCCTAAGTTGTGTCATTGCTCCATGACCTCGACCTTTTCAAGACCCATCCATGGGGTTGGAAGTCCTTCTTGATTACCATCAGCCTGGCCAAACTGGGTCCAAATGTTCGCACAAAAAGTCTTCTTCTCACCAAATATCAGTAGTTTCACGTGCTCCTGCATGGATTCCTAGCAATTTTCCAGTTGTAATTCCTTGACATTGTTCCAATGCTTGTCAATTTTCAAGAAACCTAAGAATACCTTTTGCACAAGACCCCCTCCAGCGTGGACCCTCAACAAAATGTACCACAACACCAACATTTGAAGGATAAAGAATGATCTCAAGGTCTAGTGTACATATCTCATCGTCGTGGACACAGTTACTGGTTTACTCTTGTACTCTTCTATTTGTTTTTCGTAGACATTTTGGATGTCCTCATAAACTTCCCTTTTTCCCCTTTCACAGCTAGAGGTTTGCCCCATCCTTCCTCGCCAGTGTCCAGATGAGACATCATTCGAGGATGAAGTCGATGATCCTGGTGTCTCATACCTATTGTCTCTAATAGACAAACAAAAAATTCTTCAAAAGCATTTGGAGTGGCGGTGTCGAAGATGAAGAACTCATGGTGATCCCTGGGTCATCACAACCTCCTCCTGCTACTGAAAATGCTTCGAAATTGAGAGGGGCCCCTGCGCCATCCGATCCTTCTGCTTATATCCCTCCACAATTGCTATATCTCGATGTTCACCAACTCATGGCGGACAAAGACAAAAAAGTTTGCGATGTGATTTCACTGAGGTTCATGCTGTGACAGGTTCTATTGTTGAACAAGTTGTCAAGAAATTGCTTGATAATGGTATATTGCAACATCATCCCTCCGAAGGCTCCTCCTTTCTGTTGTCACCCAAAACAGATGTGGGTAATGGAGGAAATTCTTTTCTAGGGAAGATATTTAATGACTATCAGGGATGGCTATTGGGGTTTACTAGATGTTCTTTCTGCGTATACTCAATGTGGCATTGTCCCTTGGCCTTATGCCCCTGATATGGTTATTAAATTCCACACCCTTTATTGTCCACTATTCATTTTTATACGAGATCTTTACTCTAATTTCAAAAAAAAATTCTGAGGCTCAACACTTTCTCATCCATAGGCCATTCCTCCTATCCCACCAGTTTAGTTGAACCCAATGAATCAGGCCATAAAACTCCAAGCTCATATCTTTAACTTTTATATTATAATTTTTTTGTTTCATTTTATACATTTGCAAGCTTATTATATTGTCTATTCTGACCAATTTATTTGTCTTGCATCAGGTTAAGGAATGCAATGTGTTAACTCAGATAAGTTCCAACGAGAAACATGGATTGGAATTCGAATCACACTCACGCGTGGTTCAAAACCGAGACCAGATTTTCCAATATGGACATGCATTCATCCTTAAACTTTGATATGTCTTTTGCGGACATATTCTACGTCTTCCAAGGGCATCACTTTATGTATTAAACGGACTTCAATTATTGCTTACTCTTTCTCGTTATAGGGTGGCCTTCAAACAAGTCCTAAACGCCAAATATCAGTCTCTGCTCGTTATGGTGATGTTGTCAGCCCAAAAAATCTGCCGAGGTTTGTTCACACGGCCCATCATCCAGGCTTTTAGCTCCAGTGACTCATGACCCTGCTGTTTTGCAAAAGCTCAAGGTTGTCGTATCTGCCTACCAAGGGAAGTAAGTCTCCTTCCACTCCTCCTTGACTATTTCAGCTGTATTCACAATTTTTTCTACATGACTTTCGTTCTCGATGGACATTAGGTACTTACGAAATTCTGGTCCGAGATTTACACCCCACAAAAATGGGTTGACAGTATTGTAAGTTTTGTTCCTCCCTCATTTGTCTCATTATTTTCAATTATATATTCACACACCGTCTTGAAATTTCAATTATGTTTCCTATTTCTCAGCACATTGAACCTCTCTTGAGTCTCATATGGCGCAAGTATGGGGATACTCTTATTAAGAAACACATCTCTATTTTGGACACATGGTTCCTTTCAAAGCTATGTTCAGATTATGACGCCAAATTGAAGAACAAGGGTAAAGTTTTCCGCTGTAATAAGTTGATCTCTAATGCCATTCTTGGTAATGTGCTCGGTTGGTTTAACAAACTCAAATGATTTTTTGATGTTGACTATGTATACACCCTGATGAATTGGGACAAGGAGCATGGGTAGATGTTGTCATTCATCTCAACGAACAAATCATTGAGGTTCTGAATTTGCTTGTCTCACTCAATTCCCAAAGGAAGGTGGAAAGATTCATGAAGCCTGTTATCCAAGCTCTGCATATGGCCATCACAGACATCCTGACCTACATTCCAGGATTCAAACCCCTTCCCGATTCGCCCTTACTCGTGCTCATAATGCATCCCAAAACGATTGTACGGGAGACTGCAGACCTCTTTCTGTCAAGTTCGTTGAGCTTGATGCACATGGACCTTATATAGCTAGCATTGGATATGCAGCAATGGATAGTGTAAGGATTCAATATGTCATGGACCTCTATGAGGAATTCATCCAACCTCTTTCGGCTTGACCTTCCTCCCTTCCTTGCTCTTCATTTAACCAGACTTAATATGTAGTATTGTTTATTCAGCTTGACCTTCCTTTCGTACACCAATGTTGGTGTTCCTTTGTTGTAACCTTGAATGTTGACTTATGATAATTTACTTTTTGATTCCTTCATATAGCCCTCAGAGATCACCAACATCATTACTTGTCTTCGACAGACAAACCCCCTCAACATATCGCTTTACACACCTGTTAAACAGTATTTTATATATTGATCCAATGTTCACCAGCTCTGGATCCAGTTCCACTTTCTTCATGCATGCAAACCGGATAAATTTTTTTAGATGTCTTATTCACCTTCCTCCTCTAGATAATTGGTCCAAAGTTCTCAAATCCATCGGCTGTAACCTTCCCTATTATGATAACCAATATACTTGAAGACAAACTCATGAGTTTTTCCCTACTCTCCAACCCCTACACTCTTTGCATCTCTCCCCATTTTTGTTCATCATTTTCGTCTAATTCTTCTTCTTGTTTAATAAGTGAATACTTATATTCCAACATTTCCTCCACTTCTCCAAAATGTCAATGGCCAACAATTACTGTTCCAACACCAATTGTTCATTTTGTCCAACTGTGCCGATCGCACCATATCGCCACTTATATTTGTCTGTGCAGTACATTTCACATCAATCCAATTACTCTTCTTCTCCACTCCTATGTTTAGCCTAATGACATACAACTAGATAATGATCTATAGTGTATATGAGATATGTTTTTGTAAAAAATTAATATACATTTAAATCATTTATATATATATATATATATATATATATAAATTGATATTTATATGTGATATTAGTTTTTTCTTGCTTTTTCATGATTTAATTTGTATATAAAAATTTATTAATTTTATATATATTTGATATACTAAAATCAATTTATAATGTTGACTGGTGTAGTAGACATCAATCTCTTTTACTTTAGGTTTTGATGCATTATAATTTTTGTATATAAACTTTTCAATTTCGTAACACTTAGATTATTTGACTCATATTCATTTAGAATTTTAGACCCAAATTCATATAAGCTTTAGATCCGCATTCATTTAGGGTTTTTAACCCATATTCATTTTGATTTCTAGATTCATGTTCATTTACATGTGTAGACATGTGTTCATTTAGGCAAAAATAGATTATTTATCCATTTTAGTCTTTAAACTTATATTTGAAAATTATTATAATTTATTAATTTAAAAATAGAAATAACTACAAATTCATATATATAAATATATGCATATTGATTTTTCTAATAAATTACAATGGCTTTCATATATCAAGTATATTTATCTACAAATGCATATTAATGTTTATTAATTTGTTATTTTATTTGGTGTTTTGAGAAAAAATTATGAGATGAGTATTAAATAGAAATATGATCTTAGGTATAATTTTTCTTAAATATAAAATTTTAAAATAAAGATTGATTAGAGATATCTCTTATATAATATATGCTAAATAGTATTCCCTTTATTCTATTTTAAATATGTTTCAATGAGAAAATTTTATTTCAATATAAGTGATATTCTGACTTACCAATACGAAAGTTAACATATTTTTCATCTTTAGCCCTTGTGATTTTACGATAACATTTGCTCAAAATTCCTAGAATGAGTAACATGTTTTTATGGCTTTTGACTAAAGATACATCTTTCAAAAAATTTAACTATTTATTTTTTAAGAAAATTAAATAAACATCTCGAAAATCCATTATATAATCTAACTACAACATTCATCCTTGATCAATTCATTGAAATATATATAATAAAAATGGAAAAAGAAGAAAGCAAAGAGAAAAATGATCTACTGGTTTACAAGATTTATTTTCGTGTCAGTTGTGAATTCGATTTGAATAAGACTCTCTATGACGAGGGAGAGCTTCATTCGAACAAAAAAATTGAAGAACTTATACTTACTATATTGGAAATTCAAGCTCCAAATTTTTTCTAAAGTCGAATCCTGCTATGATTTGATAGTACCATGTTTCGAAATATTTTGTAGTAAATATGTGGAATATAATTTCACATTTCTTGCTTATGACGTTGCTTAATTGTTTCTGAATAACTATTTAGTGATTTTATAGTATTTGAAACAAACGTATGAATAAGTCAATTTTGATTGTTTGATCATTCATACCTTGTCGTTTTTGAAACATCAAATGGTCAATGCAATATAATGAAATAACTGAAAAAAATACATTATGAAAACTAAACAAATAGAAATATAAATCCCTTCAAATTCTAATCTACCGAAGCTGAGGCTAATATATGTTCATCGCACTATGTACTAATGAAACATCACAACTTAGATGAAGAGGAAGACGATGCTCTCTCAAATATAGATTTTTTTTATGTGGTATTTTATATTTATTTGACCCTTTAAATTTCATAGTTTCTATCATACATGATTAAAAGGCCAAAAAATATGATTTGCCTTTGTTGTGGAGCAGTCATCAAATGATTCTTAAACGGCATGAACAAGAGCGCTTACGGTTTTGGAACTTTTCTTGTGTTGTAGCGATTGAATGGTATTAAAAGATCCAAGATCTAAAATGTTTAGATCTGGTAAATTTGGTGGTTGACACATCAAACATATATCAAATCTTGGTGTAGCCATTGCAGCCAAAAACATCAAAATATATCACCATATATCAATATGTTACATATCAATGAATTTTGGTTCATTAATCAAAGTATCTTTATCTACCATAGAGAGGCAAGATTTTAGCCTAGCTTTCATATTCTCATCCGTTAAGCTTGTTTAATGGCATTAGTATGACGTCAAATCGTATCTTCTTTGACACATCTATGTAACGTCGTAGTACTCATATCTACAACCACTGAAAGAGACCGAAGAGTTGTCCTTTCTTGAAGCGGAGTATTAGCAACTCGATTCAAATCAAGTGGGATTTTCTTGCGTCCATAATTTCCTGATATTTTGTGGGAAACATTGACAGTTCCAAGATCCGAAATTTCTTTTGATCGTCGCCATATCTGTTGTACCG
This sequence comes from Lepidium sativum, assembly GCA_023374145.1. Lineage (NCBI taxonomy): Eukaryota > Viridiplantae > Streptophyta > Magnoliopsida > Brassicales > Brassicaceae > Lepidium > Lepidium sativum. Next base: position 5,556 of record JAKUCM010006592.1, on the reverse strand, counting down.
TTAGGATAGGTACCAAAAACAAATCAGAGACTTCTCGTGTATGATGTTTTGTAAATCCCCATTATTACTTCTCTCTAGTAAAACATATATATATATATATATATATATCGCTTAGTGTTTGTGAGATTACTCTTGACTCTAGTGTAGCTCAACATGATCAATCTCTGCATATTATAATAATAATTTAGCAATGGAAAAATTGAACGTTTCAAACATACGAATGACACATCTATTGGAGATGGATCCGAGATCCTACTTCAGTCCACAAATAACAATCAATAGTGAATATACAAAGTCATCAACTCGACAAACAGAGTGGAGAAGTCGCCTCATTGACTCGGCGATGAATTAGACGAGTTTGCTTGCCGGTAATACGATAAACAGGGGAAAAGGTCTCCAAAAAGACACACGTTCTCATTATTGACATACAAGCAATAAAATCAACTTGATATCCTTGCTCTCAATTTACTCTCTTTGTTATTAATTTAATCATATTACTTATCCATCTTCTCTTTTGAATCAAAGAGTTGGATCTAAAACCCAAGTGTTAGATCTTACTGGAACAATTGGTGCCATCTGTGGGAAAGACATTGAAGATTCTTAACGCATAAGCAAGGAGGAAAAATTCAAGAACAATGTCTCGAAAGAGCTCGATCGAAAGGCAAGTCGGCGACCCATCTTAGAGTCCATTTGAGCTCTTTAACGACCTCAAAACGCAAATCCCAACCCAACGAGAGTCACAAAAAGGCAACCAGAGGGACATCCAAACCCGGGAACTCAGCCAAGACCTCCCACTAAACCACCATCTTTGAACGTGTTAATGCAAAAAAAGTTGCGGCAGAAGTAAGTTGCAGAGCAAAGACATAATGCACATCTTGACCAACTTGTGCAAAGAGCCGAGATGGATGGCATGCAGAAGCCCACGCCCATTATTTGAAGTCGAGAAGATATGCTTTACAACGTGCAAATGGACCTTCTTAATGACACACCTAATTATGAGTTGACAAATGCGCAAGGACCAAGTCCACTTCATACGGCCCAACATGTCCCATAAATTACAGACGCTACAACCGTCTTTTGGATGATAAGTGACGTGCACTCAGAATACCATCAAGAAACGAGTGCAGCCTCAAAAATTAAAAAAATTATAGCTCAAGCGACAAATTTCCTATTCTCATAATGTCTAAGAAGTATCTCGGTAAATCGCGGACGGAGGCTCCGATGTCCCTCATATGACGGAACAACTATCTCTGGTTAGCGTTCATAAGTGCCTTCAGTGTCATGATTGGAGGTACAAATTGAAGCCCTAACAAGGAAGATTTCGCATATTGCCAATTCTTCACGAAAAGTCTGACTGGTGATGCACTCGTCTTTGTTTACCAAACTACTAGCCAAGTTAATCACAAACTTAAATCAGCTAGTTAAGTCGTTCGTGAAGCAGTACGTCATATTCTTTAATCATGATACCTTATAAACCGAGTTTTGTTCGCTAAGTCAAGGGAGTGATGAGATCTAAAAGTCGTATCTCGGCCATTTCAGGAAAATCATGACTAAGGCCAAAGCCACAGATGAAGTAGCCATTGAAGCTTTACGAATTGGAGCAGTTTATGACAAGCAACTGCAAAGAAACCTTTACATCAATTGACCAGTCACGGTCTTGAATGTTTAATTTCGGGAATATAGGTATGCCGAGTACAACTAAGAGAAAAAAATATTGTTCGGAGCACGGAAACCCATAAAGGTTCCTGAATTTAAAGACTTTAGTGGTGAGTACCAGGAGCCAAGGCATCATTACAATAAAGGAAAGAGACGAATGAATACAGAGGTAGAATTGCGAGACGCAATTTGGAACTTGTAAATTCAAGAAAATCCCGAGAAGACAAGTTCAAAGCGAGCATATAATGATATTGTTCTTCCCGAGTTAGAACAAGCTCAAACAAACATAAATGTCATCACGGGAGGATTAGGATGATACAATTCGTTCAATCAAAAAGCATGAGCACAAAGTTCTGGTTGTAATCAGCAGCAAAGTCAATCCAGCAAACAAGATATTGTTGTCAAAAAATTTTGAAGTCACTTTCACGGAAGATGACTTACGTGGTCTCATTTTCTCACATAATGATCCTCTGGTGGTCAGACTTTGAGTTGTTGATTGCAACTTGTCTAGGATTTTCATAGACACAGGAAGTTCAGTCGATTTAATCTTTAACTAGACGCTGAGCAAAATTATGCTTCGAGATGTCACGTTGAATCAGGTCGATGGAACCTTGACCACCTTTGATGAAAGTTCAATAAACACTATAGGAGTCAAAATATCAATCTCGATCGCGGGGATAACCAGATGGGTTAAATTCTTAGTGGTCGATAAGCCACATATTTATAACATTACTCTCAGCACACCGTGGAACATTCGATTAAAGCCATTCCATGGAATTACCATCAATGTGTTAAGATTTTTACCGACAATGGGATCTTTACCCTCCGTGGAGATAAGAAGATGTCCAGAACTTGCTATCTCGGAACCGCCCAAGCCCAAGAAACTTGATTCATTGACAACTGAACTATGAATATTGACATCACATAAATCAAAAAATGGATTTTTGTTCAAGAATGAAATCTTATTGGAACTGTCCATATCCAGTTCATCCTTCGGAACCATATCACATCCCAGATCTGATGAAATAGGGATGAATTGAGACGGTATTTTGTAAATACGTAATTATCTTGAATATATTAACTATTTCTTTATTTTCCGATCGCCTGGAAGGGACAAAAGAAACATCTTGTTCTTTCTTCAACAATTTCTGATCCCTAGTGGACCTCTCAGTAGGATTCGAACCCAGATGAAGTTCTGACCATCTGTCAGAGAAAAAAGAACGAATGGCTCTTGTAGAATTCCCAAGAAATTCTTCGCTTTCTTCCGGAAGCAGATGATTATTCATTCGCTTCTCACGTTCCGTGAATAGCCGGGGCATTGAGGAATATCCAGAAAGGTATTTAGGGAATCGGTCTGATTCTATCTCTCTTCCTTCCGTTTGAATAAAGGAAGGATCCCA
>JAKUCM010006591.1:0-39795 GCA_023374145.1 Lepidium sativum | reverse complement strand
CTCGTATTTGGATTGTTATTCTCTTTGATTATTGGTATGTATATGTATATAAATGTATAATACTCATCAAACACACATCGCTGGCTTGCTTCATTTTTCCTAATTAACCTTTTCTTAATCTAATTTGTTGTTTGTTAATAGCTGCTGCTTCTTGCCTCTGAGCTCATGGGCTTTTCTATATGGTGATTTTCGATTGGGCTATGTTAGATTGGTTCTAACAAAACTTAGGTTAAGCAACCCTAAATGTAAAATTTCCTAACCATCTTTTTCTATGGTAACATTCTCTTCTGAGATTTGCAGTGAGCTCAATTAACTTGAATTTATATTCCATGGCAGGAAGAATCATAGAAAGAAATAGAAACCTTAGGGAGTCATGGAGACATGCAATTACGAATTATTGAACAGGAATGCAAAAGAGATGTCATCCTTTTAAAATTTCGGTAAAAAATCTTCTGAACATCAAGGTATTCCATTCTTTGAGCTTAATTATTCTTGAAAATTTAGAGAAGTCTATCGACAATGATGTGATCCTTTTCATTTACTTTGATGATCGGATTCTGGTAGATTCATGTTTAATTATGATGGTTTGATTCCTGCAAACTATTGCTTTCCTCTAGATGTTGTTTAGAGAAACTTCAGGCAACATATGCACCTTAAAGTTGTAACTAAATACGAGCTAGAATATCTTTTGTTACATCCAATGTGAAATATATGTAGAGCTCTTGTGTCGATATCTACCATTGTTCGCATTCATGTCTTTCACTATCTTGAGCTGTTAAACAATTTCCATGACAAAAGAAGTTCAGCAACCTAAAATGACATTTAGTGGTTGTTACTTAACAAAAACAACGCTTTAAACCCACATAATTTAGGTCATATATATAATATTTGACTGACTTTATAAACTAATCGTATACAAATTCTTGTTTTTCGTCTTTTGATTTGTCATCATGTTCTCGAGGTTTCTTATGACGTTTGCTCTTTTTATAGCAAATGTTCCAGCAATGTTGGGCGTAACGGTTGATAAAAGTATACATTATAAATGGATGAAGAGTAACCAAGACGATATTGAAACGGTGATTTTCTTGTATCTCTTCTTTGATTTGAATAATATCAATTGAGTTTTTTCAAAGTGTAATTGCTTTTAGACCACTATCATATAAAATTAATCCTTTCTATACGTAACTAAAATCAACTTGATTACTACAGATAAAATAGAATTTACCAAATAGATTTGCTGGACCCATTCAGAGATTGCAATGAGGTTGAATGGTGTATATATATACGTGTGCATGCGTACGTGTGATATATAAATTACACGTGTGTCTGATATTTGTTTTATTTGTTTTACAGTCATCATTTTCGTCACTCATTGTTATTTCATTCAGGAGATGTAGTTGATGATGTCTGAAACACGAGTGAGCATATCTTGGTTTCCTCTGACACGTGTAAGTATCAACTACAGATTTCACAAACTTATTTTGTGTTTGAACTTTCCTTCTATAGATGATCTCGAGGGTTAAATATTTCCAATCGTGGCATAGAAATTAAGTCCGAGATTTTCGAGGTAACTGTTGGTTTGAAACTTAAGAGAAAAGCAATTCAGTTGTTTAGCTGATATTTTACAACCTAGTTGTTTTTATAATAAAGGAAAAAAACGGTTTAAATGACATCACAATTCTTACTTTTGCAATTCTTAATTATTTTATCTATCTGCTTCGAAACGGTGGTCCACTCTGTCGAGGAACCCTAATTCAACAAGCAATTAGAATCCCTCTTTCCCTAATTTATATTCAAATTCTGTAAGATTTTCTTTGTTTTTTTTATAAAAAGAAATCCCTTTTCACTCGCAAGCGTATCTTTCGTATGTTGATACTTGTACGTAGGTTTAGACCATTCTTGACTTTAGAACTACAGTAGACCCTGCCATTATCTCGCTTGGATACGGTGAACTGAAACAAGATACATAAACATCCAAATTAAGATAGTGGCTTTCATGTACTGTCTTCTGATATATAACTCTTGTAATCTTTGCATTTAAACATTATACAATTCGTTTGTCAAGCCTCTATGTTAATACTTGTAGTGAAGGTAAAAAATGAGTTGAATGACAATACGCTAGGCTTGATTCATTTGGTCTCGGTTTTATCATTGGATCCTCATCATCTCATTCCCGTTGTAATGTATGATTGAATGCGTCCATTGTTCCCTATGTGATCTAATGTGTTACTCGGATCTCTGTAATCTCTCTAAATCAATATAATCTACTTTTAGAGACAATAGGCTGCTGATAATCCATACAAAAGTTGTTCAGAGTATCATATATGTTTCATTTTCACCTACAGTTACTCACTAAAATATCCTCTATAATCAGACAGATTTGATGTCCTCATTTGGTTAAACATCTTGTTTGATTTTTATCTATTTCTTAATTATATTTTGTGTCTTGATATTATATCTTTCAATTTGTAAATGTGCAGGAAAGTTGTGATCTTCATTACATAGAAGATCCACAGAAGAAAAAGACAAGAGCTCAAAGATATGCCATTGGATGCAAATATTGTGATGGCTGAAGAAAGTCTTGTAAGGTTTCAATTGAAAGATGGTGGAGATTTAGATCAATATCTGCATCCACCTCTCCCCTAACTAGCTCCCTCCCTAATGGTCAATATCTGTCACTTCAAGCTTGTCACCATCATCAAATAGTAAGTTTTTTCTTCTGATAATATTACCAAAACTTATATCTGTTACATTGACCTCCTTATTTTTCTGTCATTACTGTTCTTGTCTGAATTTTCGTTCAATGTGCTTAGAAAACAGTTAAGGATGATGTCAATACAGGAAAAATTGTTCCTCCATTCTATATCTTTTGCTTGGTTTCTCACTTTTACAGACAAGCGCATCTTAGGGTTCATTTCCTGCATTTTGTTTAGTAGCTTTAATGGATATGAAGAAAATACAATTATAATATAGCTAGGTATATGAAATATTTAAATACATAAACTAATAAGCCATGGACATGGATGATGTGAGGAAACCTATATCTTGCGTGCAAGATGAGATGTCTTTTCTATGGCCATCCTTTTGTTGCCATGTGTTGTTGGCGCTGACTTCTAGTTTCAATTCCTTTCTCTTATTATTTTTCATTCCAATGATTAAGTAAATATAACCTAACAGTTTCTTCTTCCTGTCAAATTCTCTTTATTGTCCTCCTCCATCATTACCTACTCAGAGAATATCTTTTGTAGATTTCATAAGAAAAATGATGAAACAGCTTGGTTTTGGTTGATCTGTGTTTTCTCTTTTTGGTGTTTGTGGAATCTTTTGTAGCATGAACCTCTAATAACCTAGAACCTAGACTAGAATTCTGGACTGTGGAAGAGACCAAGAAGTAACTATGTATTGTTATTTTCCTTGACAAATGCAGGGTTTTTGGAACTAGGGCACACACTGATGGCTACTGATGAACTGCTTACCAATTAAGGACAAATTATAAAAGATCAATTAGTATGTGCTTGTCCATTGGAGACGGCTGTTCCCAAGATGATACTGATGTTGGTTTAAGACAAGAGGAAGAATTTACATTGAATGATTTTTTCACTGGTAAGGGAATGCGTATTTGAGAGGATAAAACAAAAATGATAGAAAATTGATATTTGAAAGGTGAAAGTGACATGGTTGTTTAGGTAAGCCAATAGGAATGAGACACGTGGTGAATAGACATGGAGAGAACGGGAAGCTAGGTTTAATATAAATTGAAATGTGCAGCACTTAGTGGTTGTGAAGGAAGGAAGGAGGCAAGCAACCAAATCTCAGAGACAATTATAACAGTACACAGCTGTTGATTAGTTAAAGAAGATCATCAGAAAACATGGGAAGACCTCCTAGTTATGATGATTCTGGTCTTAAGAAAGGTCCTTGGACTCCTGATGAAGATGAAAAACTTGTCAATTATGTCCAAAAACATGGTCATAGTAGCTGGAGAGCCCTTCCCAAGCTCGCTGGTACTGTTTCATGTTTGTTTTTATCTTTCTCCTGCTTAAAACCTCAATGAGTCTGAGTTTCTCATTTGATTCTCTCTCTCTCTCTTTGTATCTCTGCAGGTCTTAACAGGTGTGGGAAGAGTTGCAGGCTAAGATGGACGAACTATCTGAGACCTGACATCAAGAGAGGGAGATTCTCTCCGGACGAAGAACAGACTATTTTGAACCTTCACGAAGTTCTTGGAAACAAGTAATGAATCTTCTGATTGTTTTCATTTGCTTTAGTCAACGGTTTTATGTACCAAATTATCTTATTGTGCTTGTTCATGATGATGTTACAAGGTGGTCAACGATTGCAAACCAGTTACCAGGGAGAACAGATAACGAGATCAAGAATTTCTGGAACACTCAGTTGAAGAAAAAGCTGATTCAGATGGGTTTTGATCCAATGACTCATCGTCCAAGAACAGATATCTTCTCAGGCTTATCTCAGCTCATGTCTCTGTCATCTAACCTGAGAGGTTTTGTTGATCTGCTGCAACAAAATCCAATTGATCAAGAGCGCACGCTACTCAAACTCCAAACTGAGATGGCCAGACTCCAATTGTTCCAATACCTTCTTCAACCACCTTCCATGAATAACAACATTAACCCTAATGACTTCGACACTCTCAGTCTCCTAAACAATATTGCCTCCTTCAAAGAAACCACCAGCAATAGTCTCGACCTCAGCTCCTATCTTCAGGACTTCAACAACCTACCAACTCTGAAAACCCTAAACTCCAACATTGAACCACCATCTGTCCTTTTCCCTCGAAATCCTGATTACAATCACTTCAAATTTTTCACTCAAAGAGAAAACCTACCTGTATCTCCAGCCTGGCTCTCAGATCCATCCAGCTCAACTCAGAGTCTTCTACCTTCTCCTGTGACTACTAATGATCTGTTCAGAAACCAATATGGTATTGAAGATGCCAATAGCAATAGAACCTCTTCAAGTGGTCAAGAATCAGCAGCTTCAGCTTCAGTTGCATGGCCTGATCATCTATTGGATGATTCTATATTTTCAGACATTCCTTAGCCTTCTTTGATTTTTCAGGAATATGTTAAAGGAACTCAAATCGAATCTTTTCTTGGAATTGTGTTTGTTGAAGAGTTTATTTGCATTTTTATATATTGTAGAGGGTCATATATGTGTTTATGTTGTAGAATGTACAGTACAGGTTTCATAACTCATGATCATACGCATGTTATTGTCAATGTTCCTTACCATGTCTGTACCCATCATCGCCGAGTTTATTTTTATATATAAGATTTTTGTGAAGTGGAGAACATTTATTGTTTATCCAATAATTAGGGTTTTGGTTTTGATTTACGTTTTCTAATTTCTATTGATAACATTCCAATCAGTATGAATACAGAATTACAAACAACTTTCTATGTGAATGAGAGAAAGAAAATTAAATAACAGTTTGTGTGACTTTAATGTTTTACTAAAGTAGTAATTACGCAGAGATCAAACAATTTGAAGTTAATTAGTACTTACTGTATTAATCAGAGTTTATACATTAAATTTTAAGAGCATGAAATGAAACTAATGTCAAGCTGTTGGCGAAAACTCGAACAACTGACAACACATTTTACACTTTAACTGTTGATTTGTTAGATTATCATTATAATCATTCATGTAGTTCAAATGTTGATTTGTTTGACAAGAACACGAATGATTGAAGAAGCATGTGATTGTCTGGCTAACGATAATATAAAAAGGCCAAGTAGAATTTAATAGTAATTAAATAACGAGACCCTATAAGTATGTGATGTCAGATAAAGTGATCTCTAGTTTAGGTTAATAAAGATAGTCACTCATTGAGTTTTTTTTTTGTTTTTTTGAAATGACTTATTGAGTGCACTTAAAGTATTCTACTCCATTTGTAACCGAATGGATAATATAATGTTTTCTTTTGTCAATGGATAATATATGTTATGATACATCAAATTTCGATTATGCACATAATTTTTTTTGAATATACATGGGTAACTGTAGCTAACTCAATTCAAAAATCATAAAGGATATTAAATTTCGACTGTTCTAATCTATATAGAAGCATGATAATACAATAAGAAATTAATTTTTGGAAAAAAACGAAATGGACAACAGTGGTCAGATCACAGATCCCAAGAGGCCCATAGTAGGCCCAAATAAAAGACGATTATGTAATAGGCCGGACAAAAAAAGGCGAGTAAGGAAAACATAACAAACGCAGACGCAGCGCGTGGACAACACGGTAGAAAAACCGCCGCTAGGCAAAGTACAAATGACTTGCTAAGAAAAGCTGCCATATTTCGTCTTTAGGACCGATTACGAAAGTTCAAAGCTCGAGTCGAAACTTATTTACAGATTTGAAAAAGATATTTATGTCCTTTCGTCATCACAGATTGTTAATTTCGATAAGTTTCAGTTGTCATTTAATCTCTAAAAGTAAGTGAGATATTTTTGGTAATATTTTAGGATAACTAAACAAATCTTATTCGTCATCCTTTTTCGTTTTGACGAATGTTTTGTATGTACAATGTGGAAGAGGATTATCCTTTGCTACTATGTCTCAGAAAATTGTTGATTTTGTTTCATTACTAATAAAACTTTATGAAATATTCAACCAACAAAAAACAAAATTTACAGTAAAATCAAGATTTGGTGTTTGGTCATCTTCCACCTGATAATTCAATGGCTTCTTGGTTATGAATAGAATCCTCACCCCAATCAAATCTTCTCTGCAACCGTTCGAACTCATGACGTCTAGTGACTTCCACGTTTTGCCACTCTTCCCATCTCTCCGCAAGCCCTTCTCCTTCTAACATCCGTACCACTTCAGACATCATTGGTCGATCTTCCGGCGAACCTTGTGTACAAAGCAAAGCCACTTGTATCATCATCTCCACTTCTTCTTTTATATACTCCCCATCCAAGTTCTTATCTACAATTGCTCCCAATCTCTTCTCTCTTTCCAATTTCTTCACCTGTCCAAAACAAAAACACCCAAAAGATTATGGCATACTAAGCTTGAAGAAGCTCTTTATAGTATAGGCTTCATCTATTATATCAATTTTACTTACGTGGTCAAGCAGCAGGACATCATCTTCTTCCTCCAGACGCGAAAAGTCTATTGCGCGTTGTCCTGTAACAAGCTCAAGAAGCATGATTCCATACCCAAAAATATCTGTTCTCTCTGATGATTTCCCTGTGGATAGATATTCTGGTGCAATGTGACCCATTGTTCCTCGAACTTGAGTTGTGACATTAGTCCTTCTAACGTCAACTAACTTGGCTAAACCGAAATCACCAACCACTGCTTCAAAATCTTCATCTAGTAACACGTTTGCTGCTTTCACATCGCGATGTATAATCTTTGGATTGCAATGTTCGTGAAGATACTCAAAACCACGCGCTGCTCCTAAGGCAATCCGTTTCCTCGTCTCCCAATCCAGAACTGGGTCATCTGCCTTAAGCTCTCTGAGACGATGTGCAAGACTTAGATTCTGCATGAAGGGATAAACCAGAAGGCGTTCTGTTTGAGTGGTGCAGAAACCTATAAGACGCAGTAAATTCCTATGAACAGCTACACTTATCATCTCGACTTCCCTCTGGAAAGCAACATCTCCACCAGGACTTTCAAAATCTGTCAATCTCTTCACAGCAACTTTGGTGTTATCCGGAAGCAGTCCTTTGTAAACTTTCCCAAACCCTCCTTGACCAAGTACATTCTTTTCACTGAAGTTATCAGTAGCTAGCTGAAGCTCTCTCCATGCAAATCTTTTCAACTGCCCAAATGCAATTCTCCTGTCCACTTCACCTGAAAAATAGATAACGTGTGAATTTTTTAGCCACTTTATTTTACAAATGTGCATTTGAACTCATCATGTAACATACCAGAAAATCAAATACACTAAAAAAGAGGAGAAAATTTCTTTGGGCATATAACTGACCTGCAACGTCCACAAACACGTCTTGTCTATATCCTTTATGTCTATCCTTGCAGAACATATACAATAAGATTCCAAATAGAATAACTGTGACTCCGGCAACAAGTCCAGCAATAATCCCAGTTTTTGACTTGCTTGAGTCACCTATCATTACAAAGAAAAGTGCATCAGCAGAACTAAAACACTCTTCATAATTATTAATCAGTTTTACGTCAATGTAATACTGTAAGAGCACTGGCCAAGTAATGAAGTTACCTGAATGAGCGACCACAGATACACAAGGATGAGGTTGACTACCACCACAATTCAAGTTGTTTGCCGTAAAACTATGGTCGATGAAAACCTGATCAGATTACTGCTAACGCAATGAAGATTGCAGAATTAACTTAAAAGTAGTTATACGTACTTGTATTTTGGGATCTCAAATAGACTTTGAGGAATCTGGCCACTGAGACTATTGGAATCAAGCAGCCTGTAAATGTTTTTCAAACAATGGAATTAAGACAAAAATGCTTCCAAAAAGAATGCCTAGCATATACACAGAGAAAAATAACATACAGATTTATCAGGTTTGGAAGATCTGCAAGGGACTCCGGGATAGTCCCATTAAGTTTGTTCCTACTCAGGGTCCTGCTTTCCCAACACACGGGGAACAAAAAGACATTATTTTTTTCTATACCACAAATGTTTAAGAACATGTGCAGGATTTAGCAGCATTTGGAGACAAAGAAACTTACAAGAACTGAAGTTTCTTGAGATTACCAAGAGTAGATGGTATAAGACCACTTAGCTCATTGTCCTCCAAATCCAAACTGGTCAAGCTAGTCAGATTTTCAAAGTCTTCAGGTATTCCACCTGTAATTCCATTCCCCCTCAACGTACTACAGATAGAAAGAATAACAACAAAATGATCAGAATAAAAGATGTTCTAGGATTTTAGACAAAAAGAGAGGTTAAGTTTAGGGTACTTACAGAGTCTTAAGATTTTGTAGGATTCCTAGTCTTGAAGACAAGGTTCCCGAGAAGTTCATGTCTGACAAGGTACTGTGTGAACAAATGCCATATTAATTCACTATAGTAAATAAGAAACACCTAACTCGCGTATAGACAATCTCTCTCTCTCTCTCTTTTTTTTTTTTTTTTTTTTTTTTTTTTTTTTTTTTTTTTTTTTTTTTTTTTTTTTTTTTTTTTTTTTTTTTTTTTTTTTTTTTTTAGCTGATTGGGCAATGCACGTAACGAAAGCCTCAACGCAAATAGCGCATCCCCTGAAATAGAGTAAAGAGTGAGAGAGTTAATGTTAAGGGAAAGATGTTAGTTCCATCTGAACAATGTCAGAAATGACCAAAGATAAAAAACGAAGAAGGGAAAGTAAAGAGCAGTCGTTAAGTAAGAAAAGGCATCACCTTGAGCATCTGGTGACACAAATGACCATAAACAGGCAAAAACCAACACAGTCAAAGCCATAGCCATCTTCTGCAAGCTGAACATCTCATGTCATCAATTGAGCTTGTTCCATCTACAACAAACGCTTTTAATAAACATTAGACCGAAGAATTTTACTTGTTTTGAGTGGATCTGACACATAACAGAGCAAAAATCGATGGAGAATTTGTCGGCAACTGTGAATCTCAAAGCCTTTGTAAATTTCTACCCAATTACGCTGAAAACCAAGACTCTTCGGTACACAAAAATTAGGTCTACGGATATATCCCAGTATCGAAAGGAAGAGACTTTGCATAGAAAACGAATCAACGGGATGTTTAAACACGAACCTGCTAAAATTCCCGGAAAAATTAATCACCAATTTCTTCGCAAACTTCATAAGTGAAGCCCAAATCTCAAAACTTGAAGAGGAAGAAGCACCAGAAATTTAGGGAAAAAACTCGTACCGGAGACATATTCTAGCTGCTCGAAAGATAAAAGTTCGAAGAGTAGAACCAAGAGAACAAAATTGGAAAAAAAGGTGGAAGAGAAAGTGAAAAGCTTGTCTTTTCGATTTTATTCTGTAGACTTTGTGATTGGGAAATCGCAATTATCAGTCTAGCTAATGGCCAGTCGTTGAAGAAAAGTCCGATTGCTGTTCAAAGAACTGCCTTTTGCTTTATCTGCGTGCAACTAGTAATTAAAAACAATACTTTGTCAACTTTGATGACGATGTTTAGAGTGTGATTACACCAAAATACTCGTATTTTATTACTAACATTATTAGGCCACCATCAAAGGTTTCTTAAGGATTTCTTAACTTATTTTATTATTAAAAATTTAAAAAACTTTTAAGAAATCATATGAAAGTTTTTTATTTAAGAAACTTTTTAATGGGTTTCTTAGCTTATTTTATTATTTTATTATTAAATAATATTTTTTAATTTATTTTTTTATATATAATCATTTAATACTATTTAAGAAACTCTAATAAGAACTCTCCAATAATGTTGTTCTTATAGATACACGTGATTGTTACTTGGACGTTCTTGTATGTGACGCAGATGTACATTAAGTATATATGGACCTGCTCGGTACCAAATAGCTGCAACAGGGACCAAAACAAGAAAAATCAAAATAGAAGAAGATAAGAGACAGATATTCTCAATTCTCTGAATGCTTCTTCCATGTTATTCTCATTTTAACAAGACTGGACTGAAAATGGCTATTCATTTTGTTTATAGCAGAAATGTTGGAAAGCTTGATGTATGTTTAGTTGAAGTGTTTCTGTGGATTCTTTGATTGATATAGAAGGCTGTGAATTGTCAAATCAATTAAACAAATACTAAACTAATCCAACTAGTATATCGTAATAATGCAGTATCTAATTTTTTCTATCTATTCTCACATCTCAACCAAGCAAACAAAACAAAAATGAGAGTTATGGATAGAAAACAACACTTCATGTTAGTTCACAAGGCTTTTCATGGAGCTTGGATCTGGTACAAGCTCAAGCCCCTCCTTTGAGTCAGCCGGTCACCGTGTCACTACCATCGACCTCGCCGCTTCCGAGATTGACCCACGACCAATCTAAGCCGTTAAATCCTTTGACGAGTACTCCCAACCATTGATCAAAACCCTTGAATCTCTCCAGAGAATGAAAAGGTTATCCTTGTTGGAATCAGCTTGGGAGGCTTCGCTATCGCTCTCGCCGCCGACATATTTCCAAAGAAAATTAAAGTTCTTGTGTTCATCAACGCCTTCTTGTCAGACACAACACATGTACCCAGTTACATACTGGATAAGGTATTTACTATATACATAATTCGACCTACTAATCGAATATCATGCAAATAAATCTTCGTTTGATTGATGAGGAAGTATATGGAGATATCTTGAGGTTTAGGAGATTGTGAGTTATCGTCTCATGAAACAAGAAATGGGACAATGAATTTAGTGAAGATAGAACCAAACTTCATGAAGACTTGTTTTGACCAAAATTGTTTTGTGGAGGTATTACTCACTAATTTCGAATTTGTCACACCAAAATAATATTTTAATTTGAAATCTTTTCTGGCTAAAATCTATATTCAAACTTTCTGGGAATATGAATACGAAATATGTTTGTGAAGCATTACGAGCTTGCAATAATGTTGCATAGACAAGGTTCATTTTTCCAAGAGGATTTATCAAAGAAAAAGAAGTTTACCGAGGAAGGTTATGGTTCTATGCCACGAGTTTACGTGATGGGTACTGAAGAAAAAGCCATTCCATGCGATTTTCATCCGTTGGATGATTGATAATTTCAACGTCTCAAAAGTCTATGAGATCGACGATAGAGATTACATGATGATGCTCTCCAAACCCAAAGAACTCTTTCACTCACTCTCCGCTATTGCTGTTGATTTCAAAATATGACTCATCTCCTATAACATCTGAATGATTTCCATGTTTTAAAAATACTTCAAGATTGGTATAAGATGTCTTCAAGTTATCATCACTTGTTGACTTCAGTTTCTCTAAATCAAATAGGAAACTAAAGGTTTGTTTGTACTTACTGCCTTGACACATTCAACATGACTCTCCCACCGAGTTTGCGACAAATTTTAACTGACAAACCTCCCAGTACATATTCCAATATCTTCCATCGCTTAGTCGAAGATGCAAATAGACAATAAATTCGCTGAATTATCCCAAAAATGAAATGACTTTTTGAGAAGTGGTTGTCATATCACTAAGAGCAAAATTAAGACTATGGCAACCACATGGTGTATAAAAGAAATCTCTTTTGTACTCCCACATCATCAATACTTAAATTCAGAGCAACCAACACCTTCTGAATCTCACTAAAAATCCCTTCACCGGATGTATCATCAACTTTCAAAAATGTAAGAAATTTTTTTTCTATCTTAGCCGAACGTGGTGAAACATTAACACATCGAAGGATAAGTGTCATTTGTTCATGATGACTAATATCAGGAGTGCAATCAACAATAACAGAAAAATATTTTGCCCTTTGAATCTTTTTTATGATCAGGTCCTTGACTTGATTAGCTATTTGTTTTATCAACTCATTCTGGATTTTATTACTGAGAAAATGATAATGAGATGTACCATCTTCAAACCGTCTAACATGTTCTCTCATTACCGGATCCCATTCAGCCATCATGTCAATAAAACTTAAGTAGTTTCCATTACCGTCCACTCTTAACTTTTTGTTTTTTCCACGAAATGCTAAATTTTGTTTGAAAAGAGTTTTTACCAAGGAAAAAACTCGAAGCATCACATTTTTCCAATGATTTCTCTCTTTGTTGAGTTCTTCTTGCACATACTTTCAATTGTTTCGTTTTTTTCAGCCTCAATTCAAGTTCCATCCACTGACTCATGCATTTAATGTGCTCATGACTAGTCTCATGCTTCTTAAGTCTTTCCAAACTATTTTTCCAATCACCAAATCCCTTAGATGCGAGATAACTTGGATTTTTGTCCTGAGTTAACAACTTACAACAAAAACAAAAGACTTTATCTGATGTTTTTGAATAAACTAGCCAACGCCTATCTTGTTTCTCTCCATTACTCAAATCTCTCAAATAATATGCGTGGGAGAAATGTCGACCATTAGTCTTATCTCTTGGAAAGTTGAAATCAATTGCATATCTTGTTGCATGACCTTTTCTAACCATAATAAGTGTTAATCCAGAATCAACTTCTCCCCAATTTCCATGATCATATATATCAAGAAGTCTATCATGGTCTTCACAATCAGCATTTTTCCCATCTATATTCACTTGTTTCCCTTTTTCCTCAGTATTGAGATTTTCATCATCTTCTATGTTAAGATTCTCATCCTCTTTTTGGTTGATATTTTCATCCTTTTTTTCTTCATTAACCTCCACAAAATCACTAGAACTTTCAGGTTTTGTAAGAAACTTAATTAAAGAATCTGCTTGTGATTTCATAAATGCGTCATCTTTATTTATTTTTGTTTGTTTTGTGCTCACATGGATACTTTCTTGAAGACATGTTTCTAAAATTAATAAAAATAATTATTATATAAAAACTATTTAGAAGAATTATAAAAAAGTTGTACAACTTACAATTAAGAAGATGAAATAAAATATTGGATTAGCTCAAAAGAACAAACGAGATGAAAAACTTGTTTGTAGTTTGTTAATCTGTAAATCATGGTAAATCTTAAACAACTATTTATAATTTTAGGTTTTTCTTTTTCCTGTTGTATTATGAATTTCTTTTTTTTTCCTTTTCTTTTTGGAATAACAATTCTTTTATTTTCTACTTTTTCAATCTAATTAACAATTTATGATTTAGTTTTTTAGAAATTTTCAGTTTTTTTTAAAAAACTAACAATTTTGTTTTTGGGTTTTTAAACGTACATACAAGATATTTTTATAATAAATTTAAAAGAAAAATTTCTATTATTCACCATCATGAGAACTTGAACCTTGACATTACAATTAAATTAAAAGATTTTAACCATTTAACCTCTACATTTGCAAATGGCATCTAGCCTAATGGCAGACTGTAAGTCCACTTAAGGCAGCGCATTTGCATAAGCTGAGATCGAGTCCCCCTGTTTACATTATATAGGAATTTGGTAATTAGATCGGCCAATTGTGACGGTCGTTAACAAAAAAAAAACTCTACATTTCCTCAGTAAAAAAAAAGGAATATATAAATATGAATAAGCATAGAAATAACGGTCAAGATTAGATAAATTTTTGGTTTCATTATAGCAGTAAAGACAAAAGTGCATGTAACTTGTTTTGACTTATAGTTATGTTATTAAATTACTATATTGTTTTAAAGCTATAAAACAAAAGAAAGAAATTAAAGTTAATGTAAATAATTGTACGAAGCTTGCCTTACTCAGATATTGGTATACAGAAAATTCACGAGAAGAAACTCAAACAGTGACGTGTAGGACAGTGAAGCAGGTGAGACCAAATTGATTAATCAATTTTGACAATGTATTGTTCCATTCAAATCAAATCTAAATTCATTCTTTCTCCAAAAAATTAATAAAAAAAACGTGAAACTAATTACTAGAACTGAGATTAAAACCGACCCGATCTATTTGACCCGAATTGAACCAAAAATTTGACAAATCGGCTCGATTAGTTAAATAAGAATCATGTATTTTAATATAGAGTAGGATTAGAATTCGAATATAATATTAGTTGGATCGGTTCGGTTATTGCTTAACCGAAATTTAAATAAAACTTAAATTATTTCTTCTATTTTCTTAAAAAAGTCTCTTTTTAAAGTCATTAACATTTGGTTCGGATTGGTTCATTGACTTCATTGATTTGAATCAGTTCAGATCGGTTAAACAGAGAAAGACATGAACACGTCAGTTTGATTATGAATATCAAGTTTAGAAAGAAAAAAATAGATTAAAATCAAATTGGTTCGGATGAGGTATTTTTGACCCAAAATACTCGATACCCGAACTAATCCGATTAAAAATAAAATTAAGTTATTTTCGGACAATTATTGAAAACCTAAAATTATCCAAAATCCAAATTAACATGAACCTACTTATAATATCCGTAATCGCAGGCCTAGTAATTACAGTTGAAGGCTTAAATGGTATATGTCAGCAAGATAAGAAAAGCTGAAAAAAGCTGATGAAATAAATTGTGAACATGCAAACGTTAAGGAATCAGTAAAATTAATGAAAATAAAGCAAAAAGTGTTGAAAGAAATGAATGACGCAAGTAAGTAGTTACACATAGGAAACCACAGCTCTCTCAAAAATTCAAAATAATCAAACAACTTTTGATTATTTACAAATTAGCCGTACATTTACAAAGAATCCAAAGAACTCCCAAAAATTACCAATTTAGAAACTTCTAATAAATAAAAAAACAGAGAGAGATCACAATTTAAGGGTTGTAAAAGTGACCATTGCAATGGCATTTCCAGCCCATGGGTTTGTAATTAGAGTACTGATCAAGGACGGTGGTTAGAGACGAAGGCGGTCGAACAAATCCACCGGAAAACGGGTCAACTCGGGTGAATCGAGAACGACTCGGGAGAGTAGGTACTTGAATAGCCATGCAAGGATGGCAATTATTGCATCTATTGTGGCAGCTTGGTGGTGTAGAACCTAATCTCGCTTTATCTTCAATCAAAGCCACCTACGAATATCATAAGCAACTAACTTTAAAATCAATGATACGACAACAAAATTACGAATTGAGTTGAGAGATGAGTATGATTACTTGAGGAGAATCTGGTGACTGAACAGGTTGAAGAAAGGATGAGACTTTGAATGGAGTAAGGAGACAAAGTAGGAGTAGAAGAAGAAGGGTAGATTTGTAAATAGCAAACATTATGAAATGAATTCAGAGATGACCATACAGAAGAGGGATGAAGTAAAACAGAGAAACGAATTAGAAGACTTTGAAAGGAAAACAGAGAGAAATGAAGTAGAAGAAGTTTTTGGGTTAAGAAGTAAAGCGAGTTAAGAGTTTAAGGAGAAGAGAGGTAAGGTGAGAGAAGGAAGGGTAAAATGGTAATTGCAGAAGAGGGAGAGTGAAAGGAACAAGACAGAGTGGGGGAGACAGAATAGGAGGATACATTACAGAGAAGGGAGACTTGGGAAGTAGCCTTCTTTCTATGTGTCACTTCAATCTTAGTTTTATTCTTTTCTTTTTTCTTTTTTTAATGTTATTTTCACTCTTCTAGTTTTTTGACCAAATTGATGCTTTGAAACTGATTACAAAAGCTTCTCCATAATTTAAATATTTATTGAGTGGAAAGTTCAAAGATATTACTGGTAAGTATCTACTTACTGACACCTGAAATTGGTGTCTCTTTTATCATCAACAACTAGTAAACCAATAAGGAAATTGAGGTTTTTCTTTTCGCAGAAGAAGAAAATAGTAAGTGAATAGAGAAATTGGGTTTCTTTTATCATCACATAATAGTAATCTAATAGGGAAATTACTGAGTAGTAATAGTAGTTAAAAAAATCACAACTTTGACTGAGTTTTTTTATTTATAATTTTTTAAATATGAGGTTAACCAAGAGCAATAAATGCAGAAGAAGAAAGTTGCCATATTTTATTTATTTGACTGCATTCATTAAATAAACTCAACAATCTTATGTTATTAAATGTGACCTTGAGATTATAATCTATGTCTCTTTCTGCTGTTTTCCAACAATTTGAGAAGTATCGTTTTCTACTTCTTTAATATCATAAGCTGTACTGTACTTTTATTATACATATATTTAGTAATTTTTGTGTCACATTTTTAGATAATTAGTTCTTCTTAAAAGTAATTATATTCCCTCATAAAGTACTAATAAAGTAAGCCACCAAAAAATGATTACTTTTTACAAATAAGCAAAGTTTCAATCGACATAATAATTTAAAAACTGTAGACCTTTGCCATGGAGCATTGATGATCTTTACGTACATTCATACCAACTTATAAAGGAGAATTTCTGTTACAATTTATTGCCACCGACTTTAATTTGTGGAATATATAAGGTACCCAATCTTTGATACATAAAATAATACCTATTATATGAATAAAAGTGAAAATGTAAACAAAGTTTGAGAAGCAAATGGTTCCTAGTCTAGTGTTTGCGGTAAGTCCACTTTATACAATTTATTTGCATAACTAGAAATCGAGACCCTTGTCTACGTTATATAGAAATTTAACTATTAGACCAAGTAGTCGTGCTTAAAAAAAACAAAGTTTGAGAAAATAACAATACACGAAAGAAGGGTCGTGAAAGTTACGGTATGTTAATCGCGTGACGAGTTCTGTGACTATCATTTTCCACGTTACCTGATTTGTCCGCATTTTCAATTCATTCTTACAACATTATTCAAATAAATAAAGTCAGAAGCAAATAATAATAATCTGCAAAAAGAGAAGACGTTCACAGTAAGACAATGAGATCGCGGGAAAAAAGAAAACAGAAATTATTATTACATGATCCAATTATATGAGTCAAGGACTTTTATCTCTTTTAATAAGTGGGTCCACATCAAACTCTTCTACTCTCGAAGACTGTTTGGTCACAAGCTTAAGCATATTCATGTCTTCGCAAAGGATACAATGAAACTCTCCGCCCATTATCTTAACATACCGGTTTAATCCGGTATGCAACCTTAATTAAATCCCCGGTTTTGTAACTGTCATTTTAAACGTTGAGCAGTTCGGTACGCTTCTTCGTCGGAAATAACTGCCGGTATGTTCCATGTTCCCAGTGAAGGCCCAGAGACTTTCCCACCTAAACATTTTTCATGAAGTCAACAGACAGAAAAATGAAACTTGGTTGATATTGTAATTTTGGTACCTTCTTTAGTAGCTTCTTCGC
The DNA here is from genome assembly GCA_023374145.1 of Lepidium sativum. Taxonomy (NCBI): domain Eukaryota; kingdom Viridiplantae; phylum Streptophyta; class Magnoliopsida; order Brassicales; family Brassicaceae; genus Lepidium; species Lepidium sativum. Next base: position 22,047 of record JAKUCM010006591.1, on the reverse strand, counting down.
ACCTCCTTTGGTACTTTGAAGACCAATGTGGATCCAGGGACTTCATAATCTGTTCATACTTATCTTCAGCTTCCGATATTCACTTTACCTGGAAAAAACAATGAGCTCTAATACATGTTCAAAGAAACGTTGATTGATTGTTGTAGTAATGTATCTTTACCAGTTCAGTGGCGGCATTAGATGAGCCAAATATTCCCACAAACATTCGTAAGACATTGAAACTGTTCTCGAGGACATCGTCCTACAAGGAAATCATATTGATCTGATCAGTAGAGATCGTGATGACAGGTGAGTTCTTTGAGGGTAGCTAACCTCGTAATTGTACCTGCAAATGTAAAGATTCAAAACAAAGGGATTCTATGCGGTAGATGGAAATGTTTTATGAGGACACACAGATCATCCGCTACTTCAACCAGGAATTCTGAAATTGACAAGAAGTCCATATGCAACTCATTCACCTTCTCCACAGTTCCAGAAATAAAAAGAAAAGAAATATATCAGAAACAGTTCTGATCTATATGCACCACATACTAGAAGTGAAATTCTTGTACTGAATCTGACTTCCATTCAAGTAATAACAAAGCAGATGAAATGTACTACCTCTACTCCTCTCAATTTGTATAGTAGAAGATTCAGCACCCGGTAATCAAAAGACTTCAAATGAATTGATCTCATCACATCTTCCAGACATATCTATAGAGATATAGACGAAAAAATAAGCAAATGAATAGCAAAAACAAACAGTGAATTATTTGAGGGCATGTAAAATTAACCACTTACCTTGTTTCTGTTTGAAAGAGCATGACAAAGCTTTCTTTCTAACACCCAATACTCTTTTCCCGACCTAAATTCTTGCTTTCTCTAACCCAAGAAATAGTTGATATGTTTGCCGAATTCTTTGTTACATTGCTAATAAAACAGTAAGAAAACGAAAGTTATATCAATGAAATACCTTTGTGTCAAAAGGCCCTCACGTTCAAGCACATCTCCAAGTGGCTTCAATGGATCAGTTTCAAACAAAACTCGTGCTTCAGCATTCCTTCTATGACTTGAATTCTGCATCACAAACAGTTAGGTTGTGCACTGATTTGGTGATTCCCATATTCCTAAATATTACACTTGCCATCTTACAATGATTTGAAATCCACAAGGTAATCCCTGACTATCTTCTCATTAAGAGCATCCATCTACAGAAACAAAAGACATATATTTATTAGATTCGGATTATATCGTCATTGTTGCAGTGCACGTGAACTTAACATGGAAACTCTTATAGACATGAGAAGAAGGACAACAACAGAAATGCACAATCATTACCTGATATATGGAACTCTTTGTGAATGAAAGCACGGGTAAATATTGGAGTATGAATGCAGTTCGTTAATTTCCAACTGATGGAACATGAAATAAGACCTGGACTGCAACAGGAAATGAACAAAATCTAAGACAACAAATTCAGAAAATCATGAGAGAGAACGCTTGCATAACTTAGAAGACAAGATTATTCTTTCTCTACCTTCCTACTACATGTGACAACACCACCTAATCCCGTTATCAATGACAATGATTAACTAACTAAACAAGTCAAGATAGAAATTAGCAATGCGTTGTAAAAGGAAAAACTTACGAAATCCTTAAGCGTAGAGTTTGCCCTTTTCATTGCATCTAGCCCGACCATTGCCACATCTTCTTGGAGTTTCTGCAGCCTGAAAGGAACAACACTGTCCACGACAGTCCTTTTCACATAACTCTTCTGGGATTCTGCTGCATCCAAATTGAATGCAATTATACATTAAAAATACTCAGAATATCGGACAACAAATGGACGTTGCAGTGGAATTACATGTGTTTGGGACATCAATATCGCACTAGAACTAGTTTTAAAGTCACTCAGACAAATGCAATTTCGAACAAGGCAATCCAAGTGATGTGAAACTATAACTACAAAGGGATTCTATGCAGTAGGCTAGAACCTGAACTTGTGTTTACTGGTTTAGTTTCATCGTCTTGCTCAAGTGACCTCGATATCTCTTTCAGGACGGTTCCTAAGAACTTCTCCCTCTGTTTTTATATAATTGATATTTTAGGTTTTTCACACATATTAAGAAAACATTAATTATTTTCTTTTTTAAAAATAAAATATGTTTTTTTACAAGTTTCAACACAATCTCACCAATCACAAATCAATATGCAGAATTTAAATAGTCAAAAACACTAAAAACACATTAAATTTTGTCTAGAATTCTTAAAACATCAATTAAAATGAAACAAATATTTTTTCTAAAACATCAATTATATAAGAACAGACGGAGTATGTAGTAAAACAAAACTCTAAATAGGGAGATCTAGATTTCAGGGAAAATAGTAAGAAAAGTTTAGCTTTACTTACTTTCGGAAGGAACTCAGAGGCTAGGCCGAGTTTTGAATCTATATCGAGATCATCACATGGTTGTACCTTAAATGAAGAACGAATTTTTGATTTTTTTTCTTTATTATTCCGGGGAAAACTCGAAAAACCTAAACTTTATGGTTACCAGGAAAAGGACGAGATTGCAGAGGAAGCGAGAAGAAGCTGAATCCAAAGTTAAAGAAGAAGAACGTAAACCATGAGAAGTAATGGCTGATAAAACACTTTGAAACTTCTCCAATCGCCTTAGCTCTTCCTTTTTTTTCCTTTCCGGAAATTGAAACTCTACAACCATTCAGACTTACATTACTCTTCTCGTAAAAATCGTTGTTTTGTTACATAGATGTTGCTCTTCTACTAATTTGAATGTTTAACCACTGGTTTCAAAAGACTACAGCCAGACTGACCAACGGGTATAAGGGGTGCTGCCTTATAGACCCTTTAGAGCATATGTGAGGCAAAGAAAAGTGTAACGCCCGTGTTTGGGGTACCCTTCGGATGATTTCGGATAATTCAGAGAGAAGTGGAAATTGGATCGGGAAAATTAGGTTGGAATGATAGAAAATTCGGACAAGACTGTGAAATTCGGACAAGTATGGTACGTGATTCAGATAAGTATGGTCCGTGAAATTCAGACTGGGAGTGATAGTGATCGGACAGGGAGTGAATCTTTGGACAGAGAGTGATAGTGTTCGGACAGGGAGTGACAATGTTTGGACAAGAAATGATAGTGTTCGGACAAGGAGTGATAGTGTCCGAACTGATGGAGTGAGAAGTGATCGGCGCGGTCATGGTCAATTCAGGGAGTGAGTGTCCCGTGGGTTGGACTTGATCCAACTTAGGTGGGCTTGAACTCAGCCCATCCATGATGAATTAGGGTTATGGTTTCTCACCCAAAACCTTATAAATAGATGATAAAAGCCGCCGCTGCCTTATTTTCACGAAAATCTCTAAGTAAAAAGGGGAAAGCTTTGTGAAGCTCTCTAAGGCTATTTCGATCGAATTCGAGCAAGCAAAAGAACAAATCAAGAGTGTTCGAGACATGATCTGTGTAACCAGACTGAACTCGCATCAAGAGGTGTCAAAAAAAGCTTAAGCAAAGGTGAGTTTGCGGACTGTTGTGGTTTATCTGAGTACGTTTTGGGCAATAGTGGGATTAAGTCTTAGACGAGTTAGGATTGCTTGCTTGTCTGTGTATTCTGACTGATTGATTACCGTATTTCGTTCATGATTGTTGCTTGTGTTGATTCAGGTGAATCTGAGTGACCAAAACAACAGATCTGATCGAACTCTGTGCATGAATACTGCTTGTTCTCTAACTCGATTGCATATTATTTGATGCGTTTTTGGTTTGGCCTAGTGGGATGGGATGACCGACTCACTATGCAATTCATTTGCTTACCAATCTGCGTGATTGTAGGTGATGATTTACCCAATGACTGTGAAAGTGGCTAAGTAGGAGCGAGATCAAGGCGAAAGAGAGGAAATATGGAATAAGACTAGGATAAACTAGGTCTAGATACATTTATTTTATTATTCTGGCAAACTTGTTGTTGTAGAACCCCATTTAATTAATTTATGCATACTTTTGGACTTATCAAACTATCATAAATCAAAAACGGACTAAGTAAATAAAGAAACCTAAATTTGGCTAAGTGTTTGGTCTGTCCATGACCAAACTGAATCGAATCTGGACGTAGGCATCTTGAGTTAGGGTGCTACAAGTTGGTATCAAAGTGGTTTGGTTCTAGGATAGTCGGGTATTACATAAACGGGTTAGATGACTGGAAATTTATCTTCCTCACGCCAAGGTCTCGTGGTAAGACTAATATGTAGTACTATGGGTATGAATTGAACTAAGTTGGTAAGAGGGACTAACTTAATGAATTTGGTCACTGTAGATGGCTAAGAGTAACCGAACAATAAGGAATGTAGGAAACGAGGCGACTTCCCGAGCAGTGGCGGGAAGGTCTGAGGAAGAGGCAGTCCAAAGTGTGGACAATCAAAGTGTTGAGAGAAGTGAGCCAATGGTGTATTATCGCAAATCCAATAAGGATGAGCGAAGTGTTTGCTTTGTTGACCCAAGTATTGGAGAGACTGCTTGCTGTAGTGGCTGCTGCAGTAGTCCACTGCATGTGATTCTGGTACCGGTGGAGAATGTTGTCGAAGAGGCACAATCTGTGGTTATTCCATCGTACCTGAAGATGATGAATCATATGCAATAGTTGGGCACCAAGTTCTTATTGGGAGGTGCCAAGCCAATCGAGGCAAATGAGTGGCGGAGTAGACTCGATAGGAACTTTGACTTTATCCGTTGCTCGAAAGAGTTTAAGCGGGACATTGCGGTCCACTATTTGAAAGCGGATGCATATAACTGGTGGAAAGGATTGTCGGATAGTATGGATAACCCGAACTGCAGTTGGGAAACCTTTGGTAAGGAGTTTTGGGCAAAGTACTTCCCACCGGAAGTGTTTGATCGGCTAGAGGGAGTCTTTTTGGATCTTTACCAAGGATCCCTGTCCGTAAAAGAGTATGAGACTAAGTTCAAAAACCTTAGACGATATGCGGGTTGCGAGTTGGACGATGAGAAAGTCCAGGTTTGTCGCTTCATGCGCGGACTGCGGATTGAGCTTCGAAACGTTTGCCAAGTCCGAAACTACAATTCGGTTGCCGAGTTGGTGGAAAAGGCAACATACTTGGAAAGCGGGCTGAAAGAAGCTAAGTTAGTGGGGGCAAGGAAGCAAGTACATACTATATTGCAAGTCCAATCCGGGAGTGTTTCTGGACCTAAGTTCAAAGAGGTGGAAGGGAATGGGTCGGTGAAGCCGATTGTTGCCCACAGTATGTGCAAGGTTTACAGAATGAGCATTCCGGTAGGCGCATATTTTCTTCGAGGGCGTGTTTCCGATGTGGTAGTACGGAGCATAAGATTCAAAACTGCCTGAAAGAGGACTTATGGGGAAAAGAAGTTCGAGCTAGTGACGCAAGGGTGTCCAAAGCTGGCGCATTCTTCAGGGAAACAGGGAATTCGGGCACATCAGAACACATTGTCCAAAGCTGGCGCAGTCTTCAGGGAAACAAGCAAGTGAAGCACTGTCACTACTGCCACCATCGCCTAAGAGGCAAGTGTTGATGCCGAGAGCTTATTCGATGATTGCAGATCCATCAGAGCAAAACACTACATGCCCAATCACTGGTGAGTCTTCTCACTTTTTACCTTAACATTTTCTTGGTGAACTTGCTTGTTTGTTGCGTGTTTTAAGGTCTTTAGAATTATGGACGAATGTGTAGGAACTGTGAATATGGGTGGTGCGGTAATCCGTGTATTGTTTGATTCAAGGGCAACACATTGTTTTGTGCACCCACAGATGATCAGTACTGAAGGATTCCAGAAGGAACCCGGGGAAGGTAACAGATTAGTCTAAGTCGCTGGTTGGCCCAACTCAAAGGTGTTACGTGGTTCTCGAAGATTGACTTGGCTTCGGGTTATCATCAGATCCCAATCGTGGAGCCTGACGTTCGGAAAACAACCTTCCTGACAAGGTACATACACTTTGAATTTGTGGTTATGCCATTTGGGTTGACTAAAGCTCTGGTTGCCTTCATGAAATTGATGAACGACATGTTTAGGGAATTCTTGGATGAATTCGTGATCATCTTCATAGATGACATTCTGGTATACTCTAAGTTTCCCGAAGAGCATCAAGGTTACTTATGGACAGTATTGGGAAAGTTAAGGGAACACAAGTTGTTCGGGAAGCTAAGTAAATGAAACTTTTGGCAAAGGGAAATTGGATTCTTGGGTCATCTGGTCTCGAATAAGGGAGTGTCTGTTGATCCGGAAAAGATCAAGGCAATTTCAGGAAGGCCTAACGAATCGGAGGTAAGGAGTTTCCTTGGGTTAGATGGGTACTACCGACGTTCTGTTAAGGGCTTTGCAAGCATGGAAAAACCTATGACTCACCTTATTGGGAAGGATGTCCCTTTCAAATGGATGAAGGAGTGCGAACGGATATTCTCAAAGCTTACGGACATGCTAACGAGTACTCCAATTTTGGCCTTGCCAGCACTGAGTGAGCTTGATATGGTGTATATAGACGCATCACAGATGTGTTTGGGTTATGTAATGATGCAACACGGGAAGGTGATTGCTTATGCATCACGACAATTAAGGAATCATGAAGTGAATTACCCCACTCATAATCTAGAATTGGTTGCAGTGGTTTTTGCCTTGAAGATATATTTATCTTACCTTTACGGTGGGATGGTCTAAGTGTTCACAGACCATAAGAGTTTGAAGTACATCTTCACTCAACCGGATTTGAACTAAAGGCAAAGACGATGGATGCAACTTATAGCGGACTATAACTTGGACATAAATTACCATTCGGGTAAAGCAAACTTAGTTGTTGATGCCCTAAGTCGGAAAATGGTAGACGTGGATTCAGAGAAAGAGATGGAAGGGCTGATTAGCATGGTTGGGACATTAAGTCTATCGGCCTTAACGATGGAAGAAGAAAATGAGAATCTGAACAAGGTAGCAAAGAACGATAATACTAAATACCAGACTTCGAATAATGGGACGATTCTGGTTCATGGTCGAATGTGTGTTCCTAACGATCAGAGATTGCGGAAAGAGATCCTTAAGGAAGCACATCAGTCAAAGTTGGTGATCCATCCAGGGTCGACCAAGATGTACCAAGATCTAAAAAGGTATTATCATTGGACAAAATGAAACGGGACGTGGCTAAATGGGAATCGGAATACCTTACTTGCCAATTGGTTAAGGCAAAACACCAAGTTCCAAGCGGGCTACTGCAAAGCCTACTGATCTCAGAATGGAAATGGGACATGATAACAATATATTTCATCACAAGATTGCCCAAGTGTGATGAAGTAGAGGCAATATGGGTAATAGTGGATCGGCTGACCAAGTTGGCTCACTTCATTGCGGTCAATAGGACGGACAACATTGAGTGGCCAAGATTTACGTAAGGGAGATAGTTCGGTTGCATGGAGCACCGACAAACATCGTACCAAATCAGGATGCTAAGTTTTGTTCAGCGTTTTGGAAGGCACTTCAGGCTAGATTGGAGACTAGAGTTCATACTAGTACATCCTATCATCCGCAGACACACAGTGAGTTAGAACGTACCATCCAAACACTCGAGGACTTGTTGTGGGCAAGTGTGTTGGATATGGGCGGTAAGTGGGATGAGCACTTATCTTTAGTTGAGTTAACTTATAATAATAGTTCTCACACAAGAATTAGAATGTCTTCGTTTGAGTTACTATACGGACGACCTTGTCAAACCCCTCAGGTGGAGGAGCAAAACATCTATGGGCGATATTTTATAGAGGATACAACAGAAAAGTTGAGAATAGTCAAGGTCAACATGAAACAAGCCCAAGATAGACAAAAGAGTTATTCGGACAAGAGAATGAAAGAACTTGAGTTCGCAGTTGTTGACTTGGTATACCTTGAAACAGTCACATATAAGGGTAAAGAGCGTTCGATGCGATAAGCTAAGCTAACGCCAAGATATATGGGACCTTATAAAATTCTAGAAATGATTAGGAAAGTAGCCTATAAATTAGCATTGCCCATGGAACTAGATGCGTTTCACAACATCTTCCATGTTTTGATGTTAAAGAAGTGCTTAGGCAATGGGGAACGAGTTGTGGTCAAACCCCCAAGGAACCTAAGGGAAAATCTGACTCTTGAAAGGATTCAAGTCCGGATCTTAGATAAGAAGGTCAAAGCAGAGCGAAAGAAGAAAACCATAATGGTACAGGTTGAATGGGACTGCGATGGGGAAGTTGAAGTTACGTGGGAACTGGAAGTCAGAATGAAAGAGAGTTTCCTTAAGTTATTCGAGAAACAGAAGGCTAGACCATCCCAACCCTAGATTCGAGGACGAATCTTTTGAAGTGGGGGGGGGGGGGGGGGGGGGGGGGAGACTTATAACGCCTGTGTTTTACGGACCCTTCGGGTGATTCAGGATGGGTATGAGAGAAGTGGAAATTGGGTCGGGGAAATTAGGTTGGAATGGGGGAAAATTCGAACAAGACTGTGAAAATCGGACAAGTATAGTCCATAAAATTCGGATAGGGAGTGATAGTGATCGGACAGTGAGTGACAGTGTTCGGACAAAGACTGATAGTGTTCGGACAGGGATTGACAATGTTCGGGCAGGAAGTAATAGTGTTCAGACAAGGAGTAATAGTGTTCAAACGGGAAATCTTTGCGAAGTTCTCTAAGGTTGTTCGCTAACTTGATTGCTTATTGTTTGATGTGTTTCTGGTTTGGCCTAGTGGGATGGGATGACCGAGTCACTAAGCAATTTGTTTCCTTACCCAATTTGCATGATTGTAGGTGATGATTTACCCAATGACCGTGAAAGTAGCTAAATAGGAGTGAGATTAAGGCGAGAGGGAGGAAGGGGCTAACTGGACCATACATTTATTTTATAATTTTTGCAAACTTGTTGTACTAGAACCCCATTTAATTAGTTTATGCATACTTTTGGGCTTATCAAACTATCATAAATCGGAAAGTGACTAAGTCAATAAAGGAACTTAAATTTGGCTAAGTGTTTGGTGTGCCCATGACCAAACTAAATCGAATACGGATGTAGGCATCTCGAGTTAGGGTGCTACAAAAAGTCTCAAAGTCTTCTTTTGAAAATTAAGGTTATACTCTGATCCTTTATACAATTTTTTTTCTTTGTTTAAGTTGTATTAGTTCGATTCTCGGTTGTTAGAACTAAGATAATATAGCTGGGCTGAAATTGGGCATCTTGGGATTTCTCTAATTGGATCATTATTGTTCACAGACAGTCAATTAAAATAGCTAGTAATCTCTTGAGATTTGTACGGGAGAGGCGGGCTCTCTAAAACCCGATCCACCTTGTATCGTCCTCCTTATCAACACATATAGTCTCTCCGTAGGTTTCTCCCAGACTCTGGCAAAGGAAGATCTTATGACATGGTGAAATGATCTTGTCTTTACGCCCTTCTTCGTTCTTTCTTGTTCATGGAACCAAATAAGACAAATAAAGAAAGATTAGCTAGTATGGAAGAAGCAATCAATGAAAATTCAGAGAGATTTGATGCCTTGGAGTCTAAATTGCTTGAATCCAACACTCTGATTTATAAACTGTAGTCTACAATCACGACTCAGTTCTCCACTTTTGAGAACTTGCTCCGTCATTTCGCCCCTCCTCCGTCGTCATCATCTCCTCTGATGATCCAGAGTCTTCTTCTGATTCCTTTGTGTTCACCTCCGATTGCTTCGCTTGACCATCAAGTTCCAACTGCAGTTACTACAACTTCTAAGTCTTCTTATTTTCCTCCTGGTGTTACAAGAGACAACAGTTTTGCCCAGATTCTTGCCTCTTCTCCTGTTCAGACTCAGAATGTGAATGAGGTTGTTTCTAGCCACCCAATTCTTGCGATTACTTCACAAACTCAGGAAGCTAATTTGATTCCCTTTTCTCATGATCAACGTGATGTTTTCGTGCGAAATATTGAGATGTGAGTTTTTGATGGTTCCAATGTTTTTGATTGGACTACTAGAGTTGAAAATTTCTTCGCAGTTGGAGTTTACTGGGAACTTGAAAAGATGCATCTCGTTGCTCGTTCTATTGAGGGTCCGGTTTTGAGTTTGATCGATTGGAAAGGTCGTCGTCGACCTTTTTTTCTTGGGATGATTATAAAGAGAATGTGATTAAGCGTTTTGGTAATTCGAGTCCTCCTTATCAGCATTTCTTTGCCTTGATACAAACTGGTTTTTTAGAAACTTTACTACAAGAATTTGAAGACACTTTCATTCCAAGTCACATACCTCACTGATACTAATTTAGAACATATTCCTCTCAATGCCTTATGTCCTGCTTTATTTCATGTGGTTATGTCTTTGAAACCAATAGGTTTGGATGCTTTGATTAAAGTTGTTCGTTTAGAATCCAAAACTCTTTGTCAGGTGGTTGCTAATGCTCATGTATCTTGTCCTAATACCACTAATTTTACTGTTGAATGTTCTGCTAGTAGTAAAAACTTGAAAATCTCTTTTATTGATGGTCAAGAAGTAAAATAATTGAGGGTTACATGTCTTCCACTTCTGTTGTACCCTATAAAGTTTTCCCTGAGTGTTGTAAGTTTTCATCACAAGCGTTTATGGGTATTGATCACCTCACGACTACTAAGGTTTGGGGACAATTCGGAAGACGAAAACAGTTATCATGTTTGATAGTGGTGAAACTCACAACTTCGTCTCTCCTTGTTTGGTTTCAAAAGCCAAGGTGTCAAGCTTGTTCGTCTCTGGGTTCTTAGTTCTTTTGGGAACTAGAATTGTTGTTTCTCGATAAGGAATATGCAAAAATATCGAATTTCATATTGCTAGTTTTACTTTTTCTGCTGACTTGATTGAACTTGGTGTTAGTGGTGGAGATGTCATCTTAGGTATGAAGTGACTACGCAGATCAGGGGACTGTAATGTGAATTGGGACAAGCACATTCTCTCATTTATTTACCACGACAAGAGGATTACTTGCTGGGTGATACATCATTGTTGCACCCCAATCCTTCATTAGAATATATGTCTTCTACACATCACTCATTAGCTCAAGGTATTCTGATACAGTTGCTGACATTAGTTTCTCAGCATTTATCCTTATCTCATGCCCATTTGATTTTGTTGTTGCTTGAATCTTTTGATTATATCTTTGAAGAACATGCCGGTCTTCCTCCCATGTGTGGTCATGAGCATGCCATTCAGCTTAAACCAGGTACCGCTCTGATATTTTTTCGTCAATATAGATATTAGGGCTGGGCAAAAAACCTGGAACCGAAGAACCGTATCGAACCGAACCGAAAATTCGGTTCCGGTTCCGGTTCGGTTTCCAAAAATTAACCGAACGGTTCCATAATTCAGGAATCACGGTTCTTGGTTAGGAACCGAACCGAACCAAGAACCAAAGTTAGAACCGAAACTAATATATTAATTGATTTTTATTACTCCTAAGATTAGTTGAGCATAAAAACTATAATCAAAGAACTGAATGGAACCGAACCAAACAAATTTTTTTGATTCCGGTTCGGTTTTGTGTACATTTTTTGTAACAAAATGGTTATTTTAAATGTTTTTGTCTAAACAACCATTTGGAACCGGAACCGACTGAGAACCAAATTTATTTCGGTTCCTCTTCGGTTCCAATTTCAAGTATCCATTTGGAACCGGAACCGAGGAGAACCGAACCGAAACCGAACCGAATTTTAGAAAGTATCCATTGGTTCTATTATTTTAAGAACCGAAGAACCGAGAACCAAACAAACTGAACCGAACCGAACTGAATAACCATATGCCCACCCCTAATAGATATCGTCGCGCTCATAAGGAAGAGATGCACCGTCTCGTGGATTCTATGTTATCGGCTGGTATCATTCGCCATAGCTACAGTCCATTTTCCAGTCTTGTTCTTTTTGTTAAGAAAAAGATGCTTCTCAGAGATTTTGAGCTAATTACTAAGCACTAAATAAAGTAACTATATCGAACAAATATCTTATTCCAATGATCGACCAGCTGTTGGATGAATTACATGGAGCAATTGTCTTCTCGAAATTAGACCTCAGATCCGGTTATCACCAAATCAAGATGTTTGAGGCTGACATTGAGAAAACGACATTTTGTACTATGGATAACCATTTTGAGTTTCTCGTAATGCTTTTCGGCCTTATGAATGCTCCGGCTACCTTCCATACCCTCATCAATAAGCTTTTTCGTCCTTTTCTCTGTCGCTTTCTTTTAGTATTTTTTGTTGATATATTTGTTTATTGCACTCCTTTATCTGCACATCTAACTCACTTACGTGTTTTTTTAATGTTTGTAGGGCATGAACTCACATCGAATACCTAGGCCACATTATCCCAGCCGCTGGAGTAGCTACAGATCCTGCAAAAACTGAGAAAATGCGTAACTGGCCTATACCAAAATGATCAAAGATCTTTGTGGATTCCTAGGGCTGACAAGTTACTATCATAGTTTCGTTAAAGGTTACAGTGGTATTGCTAAACCCCTTACTTATTTGCTTCAACAAAATTGCTTTGAATGGTCTCCTAATGGTCTTCAATGTCTACTGCTCCGGTTTTAACACTTACTGAATTTTTTGACACTTTTGTTATTGAATCTGATGCTTCGGGATTTAGTATTGGTGCAGTTCTTGTGCAGAAACATAACCCAATTCCGTATTATAGTCGTGGATTGACATATAGAGAACAATTGAAACCAATCTACGAAAGGGAGCTTATGGCTATTGTTTTTACGGTATAAAAATGGAAGCACTATCTACTAGGACATTCCTTTCATTGTCTGCACCAACCAAAAGAGCCTTCAATTTCTTTTGGAACATCGTGAAGTCAGTATGGACTATCAACGATGGCTTATCAAGTTACTTGGATACAATTTCGATATTCAGTTTAAACCAGGGCTTGAGAACAAAGTAGCATGTGGACTCTCTCAAATATCCTTTAATGGTTTATATTCTTGTTCATCTGATTTTTTTTTTGCTATGTCTTTGCCTTCTTCTTTGCAGCTGCAAGATATATACTCAGATATAGCAAAGTACTCTTCTATTTAAGCCAAACTAGTTGTTGTTCGAGATTCCTCTTGTTCAGATTCTCGTTACACGGTTGTGAATGATCGCCTATTCTTTAAAAACCGGTTGGTTATTCCTCGTTCTTCCACTCAGGTGCATTGATACTACATGAAGGCCATGCTAGTAAGATTGCTGGTCACCCGGGCGTATTGAAAACTTTAAAACGTATTGGCGCTACTTGTTATTGGGAATGGATGCACAAAGATATCGAACACTATGTCTCATCTTGCCAAGTCTGTCAAGGACATAAGTAAAGCACTCAAACTCTAGCTGGTTTGCTTTAACTGTTACCCATTCCTACAATATCAATGGATTTCATCGAGTGACTGCTTCTTCTTAGGGATTCAATTCCATACTTGTAATTGTGGACCGTCTTAGTAAGTATGCTCACTTCTTAACTCTTAAGCGTCCTTACTTTGATGTTGATGTGGCTGCAAACTCGAGAAATAGTCAGACTTCATGTGTTCCCTAAAGTCTATTGTGACAAGATCTTCCAAAGCAATTTCTGGAGGGAGTGTTTTAAACAAGCTGGTAGCAAATTGAAGTTCAGTACGGCATTCCATCCTTAAACAGACGGTTAGACGGAAGTTGTCAATCGCTGCCTCGAGACTTATCTGCGGTGTTATGTTTCTCAAATGCCAAAAAATGGCTCTCTTTCCTTTCTTGGGCCGAATTTTCTTATAGCACAACATTTCATACAACTTTTAAGACATCACCATTCAAAGTCTTGTATGGTCATGATCCTCCACCAATTATGTCATTTGAACAAGGTAGCACCTCTAATTTTGAGTTGGAAAAATCACTGACAGAATGTGATGAAATGTTGTATCTTCTACGCTCTAATCTTCTCTTTGCACAAACACAAATGAAACGGTATGTTGATTCATCTAGAAGACAGGTTGAGTTTGTTGTGGGTCAATTAGTTTATTTTAAGCTTAGACCGTATAATCAGGAGTCTATGGTTCGTAGGTTATGTCAGAAATTAACAGCTTTATATAATAGACCATTTGAGATTGTTGAAAAGATTGGATATGTTGGTTATCGCCTGAAACTCCCAACTACTTCACGCATTCATCCAGTCTTCCATGTTTCTCAATGGAAGGAGGCAAAAGGTGACTTCGAATAAGTTACTCTTACCCCTGAAGTTATGGATTCAGCGACGAAAATATCTTTTGAACCTGCAGATGTGTTGGACACACGTTATGATGGAGAGGGTCCTCTAGAAGGGCTCATTCAATGGCAGGGACTTCCATCCCATGATTCTTCTTGGGTTTGCGTTAGAGATTTGGCTTGCCAGGTTCCTGGTTTTAAGCTTGAGGGCAATCTGTCTCTTGCAGGCGGGGGTAGTGATAAACCCTTTAGAGCATATGTGAGGCAAAAAAAAGTCTTAAAGTCTTCTTCTGCAAATTAAGGTTCTACAATTATCCTTTATACATTTTTTCTTTCTTTGTTTAAGTTATTTTAGTTCGATTGTCGGTTGTTACAACTAAAATAATAAAGCCAGGCTGAAATTAGGGTTCTTAGGATTTCTTTAATTGGATCATTATTGTTCACAAACAGTCAATTATATAAGACCGTATTGTTATTGTTTTCCTTAGGTTTTAGCTAGTTGTCTCTTGAGATTTGTACAAGAGAGCGCAGACTCTTTAAAACCCGATCCACCTTATATTGTCCTCCTTAACAACATGTGTAGCCTCTGCGTAGATTTCTCCCAGTCTCCGGCAAAGGAAGATCTTATCATCCACATGACCACAGTATCACGAACAGAGAACTATAAATTAGGCATTAGCTTTAAATTTCTTAAACACTGATCGTTTCTCTAGTTACTTGTACTTTGCAGGCCCAATATTAAACACTCTACTTGAGTCAGACGTGTTGTCAACTTATCATTAATTACAATTCAATCCTCATCGATAGTCAGCACCAAAAAACATGCGCCTGACACATAGAAAAGCACTTCAAAATAAATGAATAATTATATGACACGTATACATTAACAAGTAAGTCCACAGAAGTTGCCCGCACCGGATCACTGCGTGTAAAGTTCTTTTAACTTACCATTGTTCACCATTGTTGAACAAACCAGAGATTTTCGGTGAAGATTCATGGCGAGTAAAGGAGGATACGGAGACCCGTCCCAGAAGATTGATTATGTTTTCAAGCTAGTCTTGATCGGAGACTCTGGAGTTGGGAAATCTCAAATACTGTCTCGGTATGCGAGAAACGAATTCAGCTTGGATTCTAAAGCTACCATCGGCGTGGAGTTTCAAACTCGAACACTCGTAATGGACCATAAGAGTGTCAAAGCTCAGATCTGGGATACTGCAGGCCAAGAAAGGTAACTGTGTAGAACTTTCTAATATTGCCTTTTCGCTTTCCGTTTGCAACATTTGGGTCTATCTACCGCTTAGAGATCTCATTAATACGTATCTTCAAGACTAGGTATTCAGATTCTCTACTTCGTAGTTTCCGGATTTTGTTCTCATTCATAGATTTGGTGTAAAACGGTGTCGTGTAGGTACAGAGCAGTGACGAGTGCGTATTACAGAGGAGCAGTTGGGGCGATGCTGGTTTACGATGTGACTCGACGCCAAACATTTGATCATATTCCACGGTGGCTAGAAGAATTGAGAAATCACGCAGATAAGAACATTGTGATTATACTCGTTGGGAATAAATCTGATCTTGAAGATCAACGAGCAATTTCGACGGAAGATGGTAAGGAATTTGCAGAGAAAGAAGGTCTTTTCTTTTTGGAGACATCAGCTTTAAATGCAGTCAACGTGGAGACTGCTTTCTCCACTGTTTTGACTCAGATTTTCAACATTGTGAACAAGAAAACACTTGTTGCTGGTGAAGGACAAGGTAACGATGATCCTGCCTCGCTTGCTGGTAAGAAGATTGATATTGTTCCAGGTCCTGGTCAGGTGATTCCAACGAAGAACAAGTTCTGTTGTAACACTTAGAACCAATTTTTATTCTTGTATCTTTTGATTTGTATCCACATTTTACACGTTACTACCTTATCAATGACCTTTTTGTGAATTTGAGTTTCGATTTGGTTCGAATCCTTTATAATTTCTGGTTTTCTGGTTATCATATAACAGTTACCTCTCATAACAAATTTAAGATTTTGTTTTTGAGATATAAAATACATTACACGGGTTAGAGAATGATTTTCAAAATTAAGTCAATCTAAAACCTTTAATTACTATCAACAAACGAATTTATAGATTAGACCGATGAAAAGAAAACTAGTAGAAGGTTCAAAACTTTAATATAATAATAACTCCCAAAAGTCACACAAAGAAGAAACCAAAAATAGTGCCGTTCAAAATGCCCATTTTCATGTCTATAGAGTAACTTAAACACGACCAGAAACAAACTAGAGACAACGAAATCCTTCATGAGTTTAAGCAGCAACGGGCTTAGCAGCAGCAGAAGAGAGTCTAGACCTCTTCTTGGCCAAACTTTCACTACGGCGATCACGTTGCTCCTTAAGTCTGGAAGCAAGAAGCTTTTGGTACTCAGCTGCATCAGAGTTAGCCTTGGCAATTCTCTTCTTCTTGTCAGCAATTCTAGCCCTCTTCCTCTGGAGAGTCAAAGGAGTCACAAGCCTCTGGATCTTAGGAGCCTTGCTAACCTTCTTGCCTGCATAAGGAAGAAACAGATTCTATTGAATCTCAATTCTACTACCAGCTATTTACTAATAATCTTACAAGTTAATCTTCTTTTTCGTACCCTTCTTGTTTGTGAAGGTACGGCGGTAAGTGTTGACGTACTTCCTAACATCATCCTCCTTTCCAAGGTTGAACAGCTTGCGGATCTTTGATGCCCTCTTGGGACCTCTCATTCTTGGCTTCTCAGTGTCGGTAAGCCCAGGAAGATCTTTTTCACCCTTCTTCACAATGACCAAGTTAATCACAGAGAGATCCGGGCTCACAATGCAACCACGGACAGACTTTCGTCTCCTCTCTCCAGTCCTCCTTCCATGTCCTCTGAAGCAAGGAGTACCTACTCACACAAAACATTTTAAAACTAAATTCACATAGTTCAAGGAACAAGTGAAGCTGTACATGTTGCGAGATAAGGTGGAGTAGAGTACCTCGGTGAAGCAAAAGACGAACACGACCAGGAGTCAGAACTCCCTGTTTCATTGGGAATCCTTGCTTGTCACAACCTCCCTTAATCTTGAAGACGTACCCATTGAATTCCTTCAAAATAGCTCAAAACAAACAATTTCAGTAAGCATACTGAAAACGGTGATACTCTGAACCATTTGAGGAATTAGTACCTCGCCAAGAGCATCTCCGCTAACTTCCTGAGAGATCCTCTTGTCGTAAAAAACACGGCTGCATCAAACAAACGAAAATTAAAATCAATAACTTAACCCAAGTAGAATTACATTCACGGCTACAATCATGAATTTTGATTTTATAGATTCAGAATAGGCTATTGAATATATCAGAAAATTGCATTAAAAGATCAGAGATATCAATGTCGCGGAGAACTAGTGTTTCATAGGAAATAAATAGATTCTGGCTGGGAGAAACAATAACTATCCTACGATTCCAGATTCCCATCCAATGTAATATATGGACTTTAATGCAGCTCCTTGTAAACTCAGATTAGCCAATTGTAAACAGAAACCTCCAAGGTATCACGAATCACAACATAAAGACAATGCCAAATATATGAAAGATCTTACAGCTTTTGGTCGTCATCGATCTCGAGCTTCTTCTGGCAACCAGTGGTCGGATTTGCGATGTTGAACTGCGACACAAACAAACTCGAATAAACAAGCGAAGCAATACAGAGACATACCAACAGAGAATCGTTGAAAATAGTTGAGAAGAAAGAGAATGAGCTACCTTCATCGTCTCCGATAGACACTGCCACTAAAACAGCCTGCGAAACAAGAGGAAATATATAATAAGCTCTGGCCGCGGCTAATCTAGGGTTTTACACGCAAGAAGAAATGGGAAACTTATAGGAGAACCAATAAACAGATAGGTCTAATTCAAATGGGCCCAGATTTTATGTTGTGAAATAATCATGAGAAACCTCGTAGGCCCAACTATAAGCATGCATGGTGACTTAAGTCACTCAGATTAGGGGTGGACAAAAAAACTTTACCCGAAAAAGATCGAATCGAACCTTAATTAGGTAATTCGGTTTACTTACAATTTTACTAAAAAAAAATTCGGTTATTATTATAAAAATTAGATATACTTTCGTACCATGCACGTAATAAAATTATACTTTTTATATACAAATATAAATTATCAGAAAACTGAATATTAGATTTTTGATAGAACAGTCTTCTCAAATTTTGTTTACTAGAATAGTCCAAATGTTTTAAATTACTCAAATAATCCAAAAATATTTTTAAATATCATTTAGCTCATTTTTAGTTGTAAAAAACAAAGTATTTATGAAAATACCATTAACAAAAATGTCACATCAGCACTTGTCGTGGTAAAATATTTACTATGCAGAAAAATTCAAGTTTGGTAAGTTATGGGGAAGCATAGATTTGTTTGGGTTGTGTAGTAGATTTTATGTTTGAAATTTTTGGTTGAAATTGAACGGCTAGTAAGTCTGTTCGACGTGTGTCGTATGTTATTTAGGTTGGTATAGTTGATTTTATTTTCCTTGGATTGGTAGGTTTTTAAAAGTAAAATTTTTGGTTTCAGAGTTCTTGTTTGGTAGGTTAGTTAGGAATCTATTGTAGGTTTATTTGTTTTCCTTGGTAGGTTTTGAGGTTCACCATGGTTCGTTTTTGTAAAGAGGAAATCAAGTTCATAGTTCTATTTGGTAGGTATGTTTTATATGTTTCTTAGGTTTATATGATCTTGGTAGGTATGTTATGAGGCCTACCATGGTAGGTTTTTGGAAAGAGAAATTCAAGTTTAAAGTACATATTTGGTAGGTTAGTTTCACATATTTGGTAGGTTTATATGTTCTCTTTGGTGGGTTGTGAGGTTCACCATGGTAAGCTTTTGGAAAGAGAAAATTCAAGTTAAGATTTCTTCTTTAGAAGGTTTGTTTAACATGTTTCGTAGGTTTATATTGTTTACTTGGTAATTTTATAGCTCCACTATGGTTGGTTTTTGGAAAGAGAAATTCAAGGTTATTGGTTGGTAGGTTCATTTCAGTGGTTTTGCAGGTTTATTTGTTCTCTTTGGTAGGTTTACAGGTCCACCATGGTAGGTATTGGGAAAAACCAATCAAATTCAGATTTTTAATTTGGTAGATTTAGTTCACATGTTTCATAGGTTTATATGATCTTCTTTGTAGGTGTTGAGGGTGACCATGGTTGGTTTGTGGAAAGAGAAATTCAAGTTCATAGAACTTGTTTGGAATATTTGTTTCACATGTTTGTAGGTTTATTTGTTCTCTTTGGTAAGATTACATGTCCAACATAGTAGGTTTTGGTAAAAACTTACAAGTTCAGATTTCTTATTTGGTAGGTTTGTTTCATATGTGCCGTAGGTTTATATAATCTATTGGTAACTTTTGAGGGTGACTATGGTTGGTTTGTGGAAAAAGACACTGAAGTTCAGAAATCTTGAATTCATAAGTTGTTATGTGAACAGAAACAATGAGTTATAAACTCTATCAGCCATAGTTACAAAAACCTAATGAGTTATAAACTCTACCAGCCATAGTTACAAAAACACAAATCCTTAAGCAATGCTTTCAACCAAATGAGTTCATCCGTGAGTTTCCTCATAGCTTTATACTTGTCTTCCACACTTGAACATGATACTACTTTTTGTTTCTTGCTCTTTCATGTCACTAGTTTGCCACCAAGGAATGCGCAATATCTGGTAATTAACTTGCGGTATTGCCTATCTAGGGTCCAATTTGCATCTCAATATCCAACGAGAGTTACGTTCTCATTTCAAGCCATTCATATACCTTGTTTCAGAGTTCCTTTGAGATGTCTAAGGATCCAATCCACCATCTCTCAATGATACATTTTTGGAGCTTGCACATGTTAGCTTACATTTGGTTGACCGCAAAGCTTATGTCCGGTCTTGTGATTGTGAGATAAATCAATTTGCCAACCATTCTCTAATATTGATGTACATTGATATTTTTTATGCCGTCCTTTTTGCTTTCGGTGATGATGATATCATCGACATAAATAAGTATGACCACTATACCTTTCGAATTTTGGAGAGTGAAGAATGTATGATTAGCTTCAGATTTCTTAAACTCACAATCTCATGAGGTATGTCTCAACTTGTGGTACCAAGCCCATGGAGATTGCTTAAGTACATAGATGGCTTTCCGAAACCTTAACACATTCACGAGTGCTACAATGTGTTCCAGTTCCGGCGGTGGTGTCATGTATCCTTTATCTTCAAGTTCTCCTTGGAGAAATACGTTCTCGACATCCATTTGCCACAAATCCCAATTAAGGTTAGTAATTAAATACAAAACAACATATACCATGTGGATTCTGACAACCAAAACAAACATCTCATGGTAGTCTTCTCTGTAGATTTGTGTAAATCCTCTTGATACTAGCCGAGATTTGTGTCTCTCATTTTGTCCATCACTCTTAAATTTGATTGTAAAGAGCCACCAAGATGTCACGACTTTCTTACCAAGCGGTAGATTTGCTTCATCCCATGTGTGGTTACGAACCATTGCACCATGTTCATCATTCACAGAGTCCCTCCACACCTTATGTGCTTTGGCTTCCTCATAAGTCTTTGGTAGAAAGTGTTGATCAATTTAAGTGAGGAACGCTTGATGATTGGCTGGGACCGTGAAAAGGTTACACACCCACTTGGTTTGGATGGGCCGCGACCAAGTTTATGGTCTCAATGTCATCTGTACCCATAGCAAGGTCGCACACTCTTTGGTTTATTCTTAGGCTTGTTGGCTCACTTACATCCATATTGTCATCAATGTTCAATCCAATTTTTTCTTCTTCCATTTCATGTCATTTATTTTGCTTGGCCAAAGGTGAAGCAATCTCCATCCTTAGGTTGTCAACCTTTTGAGGTAGATCCTTCACATTGTTGTTATCGTGATGTGTTAGACCCTCTTGGGGTGTCTTATGTTCATCACGACCTTTGTCTTTATGTGACTTCACACTCATGTCTTCAATCTTAAGTTTCTCAAGAAACATTTAGAGACCCAAAGCATTATCCAATGCATTCTTGGACAAGTCTTCTAGATTTTTCCAATTTTTCTCATCATACTACTCTTTGTCCTCCATAAATTTGGCATCTCTAAAGAAATTGACTCGCCTTGACTCAGGTATATAGCACTTGTATCTCTTTTGGGTGTTGAGTAACCAACAAACATGCATTTATGCTCTTGGCATCAAGCTTGGTCTGGTGTCCACCTTGGTTAAGAACAAAACAAATACACTCGAATACACGTAAATGATCAATAATAGGTCTGGTTGTGTGTATTACCTCAAATAGAGATAGGTCATATAACACTCTTGTTGGAAGGCGGTTTATTAAGTAACATGTCAAGACTAAGCTAAGTAACACGCCGAGACTTAGCATTATATTGTGTTAAAACATAACTTTGAAAGTTAATGAAGGCTTCAAGGACTCGATCTTTGCTAGGCAATAATGTTAACCAAGTAAACTTCGATTTCTCATATATGAATGTCACAAAGTAATTATAATGATCTCTAGAGTCACAAGGAGATGACCAAACATCGGAATGATAAGATCAAAACAATTCTCATAAATGGTTGAAGACTTAGGAAACACCGACTTGCAATGTTTCCCAAGTATACACACCTTACATTTATCATTATTAAAGGTAACATTAGGCAACATTAAATTCAAAGCACGAGAATGTGGATGTCCTAAACAAGCATGCCACAACACGTTGTCATTTAAACTAGAAGCAAAAGCATATGATAAGCTAGATAAACTTGAATCAAAAGATAGATTGGGACTATTCTTGGCATCATCAAGCAAGTATATGTCATCTCTCTCTCTC
>JAKUCM010006590.1:0-19511 GCA_023374145.1 Lepidium sativum | reverse complement strand
GGCTTACCCTTTTCATACGTGAAATCTGTTATTTTGGTGGTGGTGGAAAAACTGTCTAAGGCTGCTCATTTCTTGTCACTCATCTTCATCCGTATTGAGCTTTGACGGTAGCCCAACCTTCGTTGACTCTGTTTTTTGTTTACATGGTCTTCCAAGAACGATTGTGAGCGACATAGATGTAGTCTTTCTCAATGAGTTTTGGAGGGAGTTGTTTACCTTACAAGTGGGATTGAACTATTCTTCAGCTTATCACCCCCAAAGCGACAGGCAGATAGAGGTAGTAAATCGATGTCTTGAGACACACCTCCGCTGTATGTGTAGTGACAGGCCTCACATGTGGTCGAAAGTGTATTCCATTGGGCCGAATATTGATATAATATCAACTACCATACATCGACTCAGATCACCCTGTTTAAAGCTGTTTATGGGCAACCACCACCTATTCATCTACCTTATCTTCCAGGGGAATCTAAGGTAGCTGTGGTTGCTCAAACTCTGCAGGAGCGTAAGAACATGACCTTAATACTGAAGTTTCATCTATTATGTGCTCAATATCGAATGCAATAGAATGCTGATCTTCATCGTACAGATAGGAGTTTTGGTATTGGTGATTTTGTCTTATTTAAACTACAACCCTATTGAAAAAAATTGATGGTCTTGAGGACTAATCAGAAGTTATCACCAAAGTACTATGGTCCTTACAAGATTGTTGATAAGTGTGGTCAGGTGGCATATAAACTGGAGTTACCGTTAACAACGTTAATCAATCCCGTCTTACATGTGTCACAACTTAAAGAGATGGTGGGGAACGTAATTGTTACAACTCAGCTACCTTCGGTGAGCTTGGATGTATTGGTCAAGGAACCGGAACTGATTCTAGAGAGGAAGATGGTTCAAAGACAGGGTTATGCAGCTACCAAGGTGTTAGTCAAATAGACCAATGAAACAGTTGACGAAACAACGTGGGAGTTGTTGTACGAGTTACCGAGAAAATACCCAAATTTTAAACCTTGAGGTCAAGGTGTTTAGCAGAGGAAGGATTTTATATAGAGTTTAGCGTGGAGTATCCGCATTTGGAGGAAAGGATGAGAGAAACAGTTGGCGGTGAAGATTGAGTCAAGGAAGTTGTTACGCGGTTAACAATTTCACTTTTATAAGCTTGTAAGAACTTTTTTTGGAAAAATAATTCAAGAAATTGTCAAGAACTCTCCCTCATTTACCTTGAAGGTTGATTTTACTTTTGATATCTTCGGTTTGTGAATTGGAATAGTTGGTTTATGAACATCAATTTCATTACCGATAGAGTGATACATATTTTTCTTTATCATATATATGCAAAAAAGCTGTTATACTTAGAGAATGAATTTAGCTCCTGGTAGAGCAATATTGGCATGAAGAGATACATACATATTCACAACCGTATAATTGTAAAAAGAATATGAAGAGATGCATACATATTCACAAGCGTATATATAATGCTTGAAGAAGAAAAATGGATGTAGATTTGATAAAATTAAAATAAGATTGAAGGTGCCTCAAACCTTAGTCACCATAGTTCTTTTAGGTTAAAGCAAAGTGATAAAATTATGTACTTTCCGCCACCTTAGTCACCATAGTTCTTTTAGCTTAAAGCAAAGTGATAAAATTATGTACTTTCCGCCAGAAATGGCTTTTTGGTCTTGTTGAATTTATAAAGGAAGGAAGTGACTCAAAGCTTCTTCCTAAAGTTAATATATATTTACAAACCTTATCCTTTATCCGCATATTTCATTATACGTTTATTATAAGTTGTGGAAGTGTAATACAAGTGTTGTTGGAGTTGGATAGGTGAGGAAAATAAAGTGAAAAATAAATAACGAAGGAAGAGAAGGGCTAGGGTATGAAACCCTAGAGGAAAGCAACAATGCATTACCAGTAGTAGAAATAGTGAGATCACGAGATTCAACTCATTCCTACTTTCTTACTTTTTAGTATCCACTCCAATTCTAGAACTAGCTACCTCTCTGCCATGTGGCCCTCTCCTCTTCTTTTCGCTTTATGGGCTTTCTTCAGCTCCTGGGCCCTATACCCATACCATGCACATTCATTACTATTGTACTCTCTCTATACTCTTTGGTATACATCTATCTATCGCTAAACATCTCTTCTACTTCTAGATCAAACACTAACATACCACACCTGCAATAACACTTTTTCGTAACCAAAGATTTATGTGCTTAGATCCGTAAACATAAATACAAATATCAAAAGATCTATTATGATTCAACGATGCATTATTTTTCTAAAGCAAAATAGCACTATCGGGTGTTTCCTCAATTTTTTAACCAAAATATCATCTAGAGTTTGTGTTTATCACTCTAGAAGAATTGAGAACCTTGGTTGCATTAAGTTTGACAGAATCACATTAGTTTTTGTAAGAGAAGTACTGATTTGCTTATTTCATGTAAAGTAGGTTAAAGGTGAGAGTATATAAAACGTAGAGAGACATATATTATAAGGAGTCCATGATCCAGATCTTCCTCGAATATTTTAAGAAGATTCAAATATACCCATAAACTTTGTCTCATTTTAATTGCCCCCCATGACAAGTTTAAACATTCTATTTCACCCTCGATTAATGCCAAAAATTCACCCCCCCCCCCCCCCCCCCCCCCCCACGATCATTTGGACGGTACAAAAAACCGTATCTACACCGTTATCAAAACTAAGCCGGAATTCAACTGTTATTGCCCAATAAAACAAACTAATTACAGTCCTGACTAGACTTAACCCAACCCAATTTTTAGTCTCGTGACTTAACACAATTTTCTTAAGTCTTGTGACCCTAACTACGGTGAAATTTACACAAAATTGGAGAGACTTGTGAGTGAAGAACATAAATGGACGATGGATGTGGTCGAAAAAGAAGTGACTATGCATGGACAAGGGTCGAACGGAATATGATATGGAAGAAGAGATGCACAAGAGAAGCACCTTCGATGTCGAAGAAAATATGGGGAAATGGTGATTGTAAGTTGTTGAAGGCGCATGTTCTGACCACAATGTTCCTTGATAAGATTAGGTAAGAACCTGAGAACTTTGTGCCCATGAAAGTAGAGGATTTAGTTTGGGAAAAGTGGAAGATCAAAGTCATGAGGCCACAGTGTCAAGCAGCTAGGAATAGGCCCTGGAAATGGATAGAGAAAGAGCATGATCAACAATTTGAGAGGTTATGGGATTACATAGTTGGGATTTTGGATTCAAATCCAAACTCTACTTGTGTAATCGAGACTCATTGAAATAGAGATGGTCTTTATGTTTTCTCTAGGTTTTATGTATGTTTTGAGGTACTAAAACATCATGGAGACAAACTTGTAGACCTTTAATTGGTGTTGATGCTTGTTTTCTCAAGAGGATAATGAAATGTCAGCTTTAGTGGCAATAGGTTGAGATGGGAATAATGTTATCTACCTCATGGCTTGGGCTGTAGTACAAGTTGAAAACACAGTCAACTAAATATGGTTTACGAAGCTAATCAAGCATGATTTAATGCTTGGTGATGGTGATGGTTATGTAATCATGTCATACTGGTAAAAGGTTAGTACTTATGTGTACCTGAATGTTGTTGTTGTACGTTGCATTTACTATATGTCGCAAAGCGTTTAACCATGTGTTGTTAATATCACTTGAAAGGATTGATCAATGTTGTGGACTTTATGTTGCCACATATAGAGCATAGACACTGTGCCCGACAGATATATGAGATTATCAAAAATAAGAGACACAACAAGAAGAAACTGATGAAGCCATTCACCTGGAATTTAGCATTTGAGCTTTAATGATGTTGAGTACAGAGAAAACCTCATGCATGTAATGCCATATGACCAAGATGTGTATAATGACGTACTTGCAGAGAAAGCAGAGACTTCGAGTCGTGCATTTTACAATGCTGGGAGCTGATGGGAAAACGTAGACAACCTCACAAGAACATATGGCCTAGATGCAGATTGTAGAGTGTATTGATCTACACATTCAATGTTGTGGATGGTGATTGTTCCTATAGAGTGCATCTAGAAGGTAAGACATGCTCCTGCAATTGTTGGGATATCACTCGTGTACCCTGTTAACATGCTTATGATGTCTCCATGGCTCAAAAATTAGAGGTATCAGAATATGTGGCTCCTTGGTTTAAGATTTCACGGTGGAGGCAACCAGCTGCATAATACCACTTTGAGGAGCTAACTATTGGTATGTGTCTGGGAAAGTAATCTTACAAAGCCGGCTGCACCTGCACAAGCTGGAAGGAAACAAAAAGAAGCAAAGTTGGGAAGATAAAGAAAGGTGAAGCTGAGAGTCCAACCAATAAATCAGATCCAACCAAGAAAAGAGTTATGCACTGTGGGATATGTGGAGCTCATTTTCACAATACTAGGTTTCACACGCGTAAAAGAGAAAATGTATGTGTTACTTAACCTTTTTATATAAATGAGATTCAGTTTATGTGGAATAAGCACAATTAAACTTGTGTGGTCTGAACAAGGAGAATTTATTTCTTCTCAACATCAAGGAGAATCCACTACTTCTCAACGTGAAGGAGAATCTTCTCAAGGCGATTGGTTTCATATCGATTCTTCACAAGGAATCATAACTCAACAGCCTTGAAGATGAAGTGAAGGAAAACAAACTAGGACTAAAGCTCTCTCTTTTATCTTGTTTCTTAAGAGCTTGGACATGTCTTTGTAGTAGATCTATCAATGATTTTTGTACTCTATGTCTTTTTGGAGTCATGGTTGTTGGATCTATTAATGGTTTCCCAACCTTTCAATGTAACTAAGAGTTTTTATCTTATCATACTCAAATGCACATGTTTACTACTTTATGGTCCACCATTACATAACTCATGCTCTAGATGTTGCGTTCAAGGTCTCGAGTTGTCAATTTTGAAAGATTCAAAGGAAAACTTTTGACTTGGAAAGGAAATGCATTCACACCATTTTAAAATAAGAAATTCATTACAAAAGCATTGTCAAAACCATAACAAAATCATAGTCAAAAGCATAACAAAAGCATTACCAAACCATTGTCAAATGTCATAGCTCAGTCATTACCAAAAGCATTACCAAAGCATTACTTTTGTATGATACCTACAATGACAATAACACCTAAAACTAAGGATGCAACAATCCATTTATTCATCTTTTATTCGGATTCCATGACAATGTTATCGATCCTCAGTTCAAGTTCTTTCTGTTGCTGCTCAAGACCCCTGCTTTCTAACTCTATCAAATGCTTTTCAATCCTTTCAATTGAGTTGCTCATTATATCAATCTCATTAAGAATTGCCACATCTGTCCAATTGAATAAGTGCTCATTACTTCCAAGATACAACAAAAACATTGAAGTCCCAGCACAGTAATGAACACATCGATACACAACAATATTTCGAAGAAATTCCTACCACATCATGTCCCCTATATATAACATTTAAACTCCGAGTAGATAGATTGCTCATTTTCCTCTACAAATCGAATCCCAAATTCAAAATTTAAACTATTTAGCAACAATACAATCACTAATACTCCATAAAACGACTTACAAAACATAAACCCATATGAAATTTTCATATTCTAACATGTGATACAAATATTGGTATTTAGGGTTCTTCAAATGACGAAATCGTAAAATAAAAAAGAGAAAACTACTAGGTTTTCATTCGGGTCGAGTAGATAGATTGCTAATTTTCCTACCACATCATGTCCCCTAAATATAACATTTAAACTCCGAGTAGATAGATTGCTCATTTTCCTCTGCAAATCGAATACCAAATTCAATTCATGTCCCCAAAGGAGCTCTCTTTAAGCTCCTTTACTTCTTTCAAGGTCCTTCATTGTAGTGTTTATTGGGTTTTTATGTTTAAATTTATGGATCAAATCATTTTGGTTTCTAGAGATGGTTTATGCCAATTTTCGTTTGCATCAACAATGTCAAGAGGTAAAATTTAGCTACATGCCAAATGTAGTCATTCATTCACTACCACAAGATACTCCCCCTGTCTTTGTAAGTAACGAAAGAAAATTTCAAGTGTTTGTGCAACAATTTCGTAAAGAAGCAACGCGTCTATTTGTCGAGATTTCCACTAGGTCTCGTGTTTTAGCGAGTTTCCCTAAAATGTACTGCTAAAGGTAACAGTGATGAGAAATTCCATTGTAAGTAGGAGAACTATGATGCTTTATGTGATAGAGTAGACCCTTGGTCTAACAGAGTTAATCCTTTGTCTAGTAGAGATGCCCCTTGTAGTAGAGTTGTTCAAAAGTGTGGTGTAGTTGATCCGGTGTTTAATAAAGGTGGACCAAACAATAAGATTACGCTAGAGAATATGAAACACGAAACTGAACATGCTGAGGACAAAGATGTCGAATTTAGATTCGACTGTTGGAATGATATGGATGGCGCAAACTCAGATGATGAAGATTATATCTGTGTTTGTAGAAAATCGAAGGAATAAGAAAAGACAAACCTCTCAGAGAAAACAATGGGGTTGGATTTGAAGGCTGAGTATTTGTACATAGAAATGTCAGCACTAGCATTGGCTATTGGGCAACGATACACATCAAAAAAAGAACTTGTGATGGGGCTAAATTTTTTTTGTCTTACAAAGGTTTGACTTTGATGTTGTGGCTTCATCGAAGACAGTGTTGGATGTGAAATGTTGGGTACCAAACTGTCAGTGGAGAGTGCAAGATTCACCTGTTGACGACAGTGGTTGTTTCTTTTTCTATAAGTATAGGGGAGAACATAGTTGTTGTGTTACAGAGAGATCAGGTCGTGCAAGACAAGCATCGACTGAAGTCTTAGGACGGTTATACATGGAATTTGTATGTGGAATCGGGTCATTTGTTCTTCCTTAACACATTGTTGATTTAATGAACAAGCGATTTAGACTTAAGGTACAAACTTCATATAACGTAATATAGTTACTGTCGGCATGGTGTAGTTAATCTTATTGTAGTAGCGTTAATGTGGAAATAATAGAGTTAATCTTCCTTGTAGTAAAGTTAATGTAGTCAGTTAAACTTGTTTAGTAGGGTTAAATGTTGGTATGGTGGAGTTAATTTTTACATAGTACAATTAATGTGGAAATAGTAGAGTTAATCTTCCTTGTAGTGGAGTTAATGTAGTCACGGTGGAGTTAAACTCATTGGTAGTAGGGTTGAATGTCCTCGTAGTGGAGTTAATCTATTTGTAGAAGAATAACTCGTTTGGTAGTGGAGATAAGGTGACAATATTAGAGTTAATCTTCATTATAGTACAGTTAATATAGTGAGTTAAACTTGTTTAGTATAGTTAAATGTCTGTAAGGTGAAGTTAATTTTTACGTAGTAGAGTTAATGTGGAAATAGTAGAGTTAATCTTCCTTGTAGTGGAGTTAATGTTGTCACGGTGGAGTTAAAATCATTTGTAGTAGAGATAAATGTCCTCATAATAGAGTTAAATGTCCTTCATTGTAGAGTTAATGTCGTCATAACTATAATTTATGCATTTGAATTATTGGAAAGCACACCGTACTCTAAGTCTAACACGAGCCCTAGTTACAAGAACTTCTGAAAGTAGTTTCCAAGAACTTTTGTCGTACTTGTTTGCCATTAGAAGAGTGAATCTCGAAACCCCAATGAAGCTCGAAGTAGATGGGCAAAACATGTTTAAATTTCTATTCATAGCATTTGAGGCAAGTAGCAAAAGTTTTTCGTACATGAGGAAAGTTGTTGTTGTTGATGGAACCTTTTTGTAAGGAAAGTATAAAGGTACTCTATTAATTTTTACCATGCAAGACGTTAACTTCAACATATATTATATGGCTTTCGGTGTGGTTGATACCGAGAATGACGAATCTTGGAAATGGTTTTTTAGACATATCAACCGTGTTATCCTTGATGACAGAAAACTTGTCATCATATCAGATAGCCATAACTCCATTGCTAAATCCATAAAGAATGTGTACCCACTTTCTTCTTGCGGAATTTGCACCTACCACCTACATAAGAATACTTTGTCAAAAAATTTCGGGGAAGAGCCGTTTAAGTTGTTTAAGAAAGATGCCACTGAGTTTAGGGTTGATGAGTTCAATGCTATATTTGGTCAGATTTAGGCATTAGATCCAAAGCTTCATGCGTACTTGATAAAAGCTGATGTTCGGGTGTGGAGTCGAGGTTAATTTACCGGAAACAGATACAATTTCACTACATCGAACATTGCAGAATCAATCAACCATGCCTTATCAGAAGCAAAAGCATTCCCTATTGTGCAGCTTGTAGATACAATTAGGGCAATGTTAACATGTTGTTTCATGAAGAGGAAAAAAAAGGCTACTCTAGATTTCGTTTAGTCTTCAATAGTAAATTTAACCCATCAATAGTGGAGTTAACACTCATTTAGTAGAGTTAACACTACCTTAGTAGAGTTAATTCATTCCTAGTAGAGTAAACAGTCTGGTAGTAGAGTTTATCTTCTCATAGTAGAGTTTGTTTAGTCTTCAATAGTAGAGTTATCCCATATGTAATGGAGTTAACACTCATTTAGTATAGTTACATTAGTAGAGTTAATTCATTCGTAGTAGAGTTCATAGTTATGTAATAGAGTTGACATTTTATTTGTTAAATGACAGACAAGGGTTGAGGAAGCTAGACAGTACAATGTGCAGGACATAGACGAACACAAGGTTGTTGTTACATGATCTGAATCTTCTCATTTGGTCAATTTGACTGAGATGACGTGTCTCTGCAAGCAGTATAACGTCAAAAAAATTCCTTGTATGCATGCCATTGCTGTTGCTGAAGCTTGGA
Organism: Lepidium sativum; assembly: GCA_023374145.1. Lineage (NCBI taxonomy): Eukaryota > Viridiplantae > Streptophyta > Magnoliopsida > Brassicales > Brassicaceae > Lepidium > Lepidium sativum. Next base: position 10,692 of record JAKUCM010006590.1, on the reverse strand, counting down.
AACGGCCAACAATCAAACTTATGCATCCATACTATCACACGACCTTCCTGTACAATGCATACTCTGGTAGTATTTTTCCTAGGGATGATGCAATTCCTGTTTCATTGGATGTGAGTCGTATGGTGTGTAATATGTCCCATGTGCGTCAACAACCAGGGAGGCCAAAGAAATTGAGGATAAAGAACTGATTCGAGTGTTCACAACCGCCAAAACGTCCAAGGAAAGTTATAGCTTGTTCTAAATGTAAGCAAGTAGGTCACAATGCCCGTAGATGTAGTGAAAAAACTCATTCCTAAATAGTATAATTAAGCCTTGTAGTAGAGTTCGTACTTATTTAGTAGAGTTAACTCTAGTATGGTAGAGTTAATTCTTGTTTAGTAGACTTAATTCATGTATGGTAGAGTATTGTACTTGTTTAATACAAATTGTGACTGAATTGTCTTTTGAATGGTAGAGTAATTTTTGTTATCAATAATGTTCATATACCTTATATATATATATAAAAATACTATTGAAGGACCAAAACCAAATATTGGTCCTTCAAGAGTATAAAAGATCGCATCTTTGCGATATAATGTTTTAAAAACATGTGGGTTTAAAGTAAGATTATACAAATCTACAAATATACTACTCTAAGACTATACAAATTAAGGCTATACAAATCTACCAATCCAGCAAGAGGTCTTGGGAGGCTATAATGACGGCGGCCTTATCACACAACTATTGCGGGTATGGATCAGTGTACGTAATTGTCTCCTCCACCGGAAGTTCCTCTCTGATTTCAATGGCGTATTTCAGCCGAGATAAGCTAATGTACTTATCATTAAGTCCGTCGAAGTTTCATTCAAGGGCCAAACATTCGATCAGGTTCAGAGTGTACACGCCACAATCGCCTGAGTGTTGATTACGTGGTACACCCCTAATCATCCGAGTAATTTTATATTTAGCCAAGCTAATATGTGGACACATCTCCTCGGCTGAAAAATGCTTAATCATCTTGGGAATCATCACGACATACAACCTACAAAAAAGGAGAATTAATAATTTAGTGTAATTTAACTTTGTTGCTTCTGTAGTGTAACTATACTAAAAGGTAAATGAACTCTACCACACAGTAAATGAACTCTACAATATGATAAATGAACTCTACCACACGGTAAATGAACTCTACAATATGATAAATGAACTCTACCACACAGTTAATGAACTCTACTATACATGTAAATGAACTCTAGTATACATGTAAGTGAACACTACTATACGGTAAAGGAACTCTACTATACGGTAAATGAACTCTACCACATGTAAATGAACTCTACCATACATGTAAATTAACTCTACTATACATGTAAATGAACTCTACTATACATGTAAATGAAGTCTACTATATGGTATATGAACTCTACTATACGGTAAATGAACTTTACTACATGGTAAATGAATTATAATATACATGTAAATGAACTCTACTATACATGTAAATGAATTATACTATCTGTTAACATAACTCTACCGCAACTACTAGTGTAACTTTACGGACTCTACTAAATCATAACCTTACTTAAATCTACTAACTCTTAGTATACCTCTACTATACAGAATTTAAGTAACTTACTTGCATGACTCCAGCATTCTAGCAGCAACATTGCAAGTTGGATTGGGATCGTATATGCAAATCCTTCCTTCTAATAAGTTAACCTCAAGGGCCACCCAATCGTTTTTGTTAATGTTATGAGGAATGTAAAGCATATCCACATCTCTCATCCATTACTTTTTAGTGGCACAAAATGTAGGTTGAATGCCTCGGAAGAGCTCTTTAAACCCATTGGACAACAGGAAATTATCCTCATGTCCGACATAATTTATTGCGTATGTGTGACACTAAAAGCCACAAAACAGCGGATCCAGGAAAGTAATCTGAGGAGTCTTGAATGAGGTGGGATTTTGCGAAGATCGTTGTCGAAAAATATTCATGTCAATCGTCATATTCTGTAATAAAAAGAGTAATATAACTCTATCAAACTATAATCAAAATTAACTCTACTACACATAAATGAACTCTACTACACATATTTAACTTTACTATATGCAATCTATTAGGAGTAAACTCTACGATACTTTTTTATTGAACTTTAGTGCATTGAACTTACCATATCGTGTAGCCACCCATATTGCTCGATAGGCCACCTCTCTTTTAGGGAGACCAAATCTGCAATTGGACTCAGACTACTATCGACCGTAATTTCCCTACATAATTTGTTAATACGGTGTAAGTAATCGAAGAATTTTTATGCAACACATAGTCACTTTGTCAAGGGGAAATAGATACTTACAATTCATGCAACACATAGTCACGTGGTCGTAGTATTTTTATTTTTGGAATCGGCCCAAAAGGATCATACACACTGGGAGAATGAACCACATTCTTAGGAATTCATTTGACAACAGAACAGCCTATTAAAGGGGATACTTGTAAGAAGACAAAAAATACGGTAAATGAACTATATTATAAGGTAAATCAACTCTACTATACGGTAAATGAACTATATTATATGGTAAATGAACTATATTATAAGGTAAATGAACTCTACTATACGGAAAATGAACTCTACTATAAGGTAAATGAACACTACTTTACATGTAATTGAACTCTACTATACATGTAAATGAACTCTATTATAAGGTAAATGAAGTCTACTACACGGTAAATGAATTCTACTATTTAAGTAAATGAACTCTACTATACATGTATATGAACTCTACTATAAGGTAAATGAACTCTACTATAAGGTAAATGAACTCTACTGTTTAAGTAAATGAACTCTACTATAAGGTAAATGAACTCTAGTATACGGTAAATGAACTCTATTATTTAAGTAAGTGAACTCTATTGTTTAAGTAAATGAACTCTACTATACGGGTAAATAAACTCCACTATATATCCATTTGAAATGAACTCTATCATAATGTAAATGAACTCTACCTTGTTCGCAGCGAGTACTCATTCCCGAGTCTCTCTTGGTAACACGTCATCCATACATATTACCTCCCCCTTTATTTGTGTACCCTTTTCTAGAGAATCCACCAGGTTTATGACGCCAAATTGTAACATTCTCAGCTTCGTTTTCCCACCGTAAACTATCTTATCAAGAGCTTCTTCTTCCGAATGTTCTTCTCTCTCTAGATTCCTAACAACCCGTGATAACGGGCTGAGAGGGTCAAATGTCTCTTTACTACGAACTATTCATTTATTCTACAAAATATATCAAGAAATATCAACTCTACTAAACTGCGCGTCCACATTACTAAAAGAATTATCAATTCTATCAAAAAGATTTATTAAACACAGGTTTACTTGGTTGGGTGGGATGGTTTATTTGGTGATGGCTTGGGACGCTACAGTGTTATCAAGGTGAAGAATTTGATGCTAGACTAATTATATCACGGTCAACACCCGAACCTTCACTTGGTGTTTTCTCCGAGTCCGAGTCTACTAGGCTAGGCCGCTCCCAACGAGGTGTCTGCGAAAAATAGCTCTACTATGTCAGCTTTACAGTTAATAGAGTTGCTATTCATAGTAGAGTTGATTTTTATGGTTTGCTAGAGATGTATTAATCACATGAACTGTTTGGTAGAGTATATCAAACGATACACATAATTCGACCGAACCATATAAATAAACTCTACCAAAAGTTAACAACAAATATCTTTATGTTTATAATTTTTTTACAAAGATATGATATTAACAATTCAAATGTTTGTATATAGAAAAAATCAATCAGAGTAAGTCTCATTCAAATAGAGTCTTACATACCGATTTTAGATCCACATTTTTAGGGGCTACTTTATACTCATGATCGCCTTCTTTGTCTACACCAGGATTCACAGCAGGTTCAGGAGTTCGATATGGTGGAGTTGTCTGACCTCCACCTTCATGCTCAACATTTTTGTTCTCCAAGGCATGTACAACGGGTTGCGCCATATTCTCCTCCAACCTAAGAATCCTCTCAAGCATGGCTGTATTGTCCGATGTGTGACGTTCCAACCTAAAAACACGGTCAGAGAGCATGGACATGTTTGCCCTGGTCTCCAACCTGTTCTCCTCCAAGTGCAACAAACGGTCAACAAACATATTGTGATCATGTCTCATCCCTTCAAAGGCTTTGGTCAAACCTCTAAGAGTTTCAAGCAAAGCACTCGACTCCTCTTCCTTCTGTTTTTTTCTTTTTGACCACTCTCACCACATCCTTCAAGGTAGTGGAGTCATCTATCTTTTTCTCTTTCTTCTTATGTTTGAAGAAATGCTTTTTCTCTGTCACTTTTTTCTTCTCTTTCACTTTCTTCACTGCCTCATTTGAATGAGCATAACGCTTGCTCATCCTCTCCTCGACAGAAGCATATGCCTTCTTCTTATTACTTATGTTCCAGATGGATTCATCTAGATTGAAGACAAGTATGTCTCCAAGCATGGTGTCCACTTTCAGATCTACAATATCGTCTGGCCAAAGAGGTATTATCTCCAGAGGCTTTGTAGTTAGTTGTTTTAGATGTACCTGGTAGACGAGAAGATGCAACTTTATTAAACATAAATTAACTCTACTAAACGAGCAATCAACTCTACTAAAAAATTAAATATATGAAACTGAACTATACTACACATAAATAAACTCTACTATACAAAATTGAACTCTATTACTCTAAAATAAACTCTACAAATAGATGAACTCTACTACACATAAATAAACTCTAGTATACTAAATTGAACTCTACTACACCAAAATAAACTCTACTAATAAATAAACTATACCAGACGCTATATAAACTCTACTACATCTAACTAAACTCTTTTGGACTAAACTGAACTCTACTAAACGTCACGTCACTCTAGTAATCAACTCTATCAATCACTTAAACCAACTTTACCATATATACAACAAACTCTACAGCAAAAGTGACACGAACCTCCTAGAATCTGAGCTTGACGAAGTTTCATCGATTTTGTGATAAGGGAAGGATCTGGTGTATAACGTGAATGATGACGAATGGAACAGATAGATGTCGAGTTTGATGAGATATTACACACTCAAAAGAACTCTAAGATCTCTAGATACTACACACTAGTGATCAGTAACTAAGGATATAACACACCTTAGAAGAATTCAAGAGATTAAACCTTCAAAAACATTTTTATATTTAGAATGATGATTGAATGAGTTTTACAGAGCAAACCTAGGTATAAATAGAAAAGGAGCCACGAAAATTAGGGTATCTTTAGGGTAAAATCATGGGCTTAAGTTATTAGCCTAATGGGCCTAAGGAATGTTTAAACCCTTTAGCCTCATTAAAAACCTTAGTGTTAAAAACCCATTGGGATAAAAACACACTTAAGGGAAAAAGAGTGTTGAATGGTTTACACGCCCATTAGCTAACCTTCTTGAGTGCTTAGTGTAAGCATCAAGGTATGCTGTTCTGTAGATTCGGATGTGTGCATCCGAATGAGCATTCCTTCAATAACTTGGTTCAGCAACTTCCTTCTAGCTCTAGTCATTGGTCCACTCGGTATTGCTACTTCCAGTTCACCTTCATCTTCATGCTTATCCGCGTCTCCCTTGTTGTGTTCTCCATGTTGGGTAGTTGAGTTTTCCATGATCGCATCATCTCCTCCCTCTTGAGAAGGATTTGTCCTCAAATCCGATTCATCTGAAACATAAGGGATCAAGTCAGAAACGTTGAAACTAGAGTTGATATTGTACTTACCTTGTAATTCGATTTGGTAGGCATTGTTGGTGATCTTCTTTGTCACTTCAAATGGTCCATCGATCCTAGGCATTAGCTTGGACTTCCATTCAGCTGGAAAGCGCTCCTTTCTAAGATGAATCCACACCAAGTCTCCTTCTTGGAATTCCATATGGCGCCTCCCTTTGTTAGCTTTCTTGGCATATAACTTTGTTTTCTCCTCTATGTTGATTTTGGCCTTCTCATGTATTTGTCTCACCAATTCAGCTTTCTCCTCACCATCTGCACTTATACTCTCACTCAAAGGCAAAGGGATCAAGTCTAATGGTGAAATGGGATTAAATCCATAAACAATTTGAAAAGGAGAGAATTTAGTGGCAGAATGCATTGAATGATTGTATGCAAACTCTACATGAGGTAAACAATCCTCCCACATTTTCAGATTCCTTTTAATGATAGCACGAACCAAGGTAGACAAAGTCCTATTTACTACTTCAGTCTGACCATCGGTTTGTGGATGACATGTAGTAGAAAACATGAAGTAGATTATGACATGTCTGACTAAGAAACTTAGTGTCTCTATCTGAAACAATAGTTCTAGGCATTCCATGCAATCAAACAACTTCTCTAAAGAAGAGATTAGCAATGTTCAATGCATCGTCGGTTTTGTGAAATGTTATGAAATGCGCCATCTTAGAGAACCTATCGACAACCACAAAAATCGAATCTCTACCAGTTCTAGTCCTAGGCAATCCTAGCACAAAATCCATAGAAATATCAGTCCAATGATGCATGGGAATAGAGAGAGGAGTGTACAAACCGTGAGGCTGAATCTTAGACTTAGCCTCTTTGCACTTAACACATCGATTGCACACCTTCTCTACATCTCGCTTTAGATGCGGCCAATAGAAGTGGTCTTGTACAATCTTAAGGGTCTTAGCTATCCCGAAATGCCCCATTAATCCTCCTCCATATGCTTCCTTAACCAGCAGCTCACGAACTTAACAACAAGGTATGCATAAGCGATTTTCATAGAATAGAAAACCGTCTATAAAACTTCCCTGCAGCAAACTTAGCACACAACTTGAAGGGTTCTTCAAAGTCTTTGTCAGTCTCATATAACTCCTTAAGATGTTCAAATCCAAGTAATTTGACTTCCAAAGTAGAAAGAAGAGAAAACCTTCTAGATAGTGCATCAGCCACTATATTTTTCTTACCTTGTTTGTACCTTATGACATATGGGAAGGTTTCTACAAACTCCATCCATCTAGCATGTCTCTTGTTGAGCTTCTGTTGTCCCTTAAGGTACTTGAGAGACAAGTGATCGGTATGTATGACGAATTCTTTGGGCCAGAGGTAGTGTTGCCATGTTTGTAGAGCTCGAACTAGTGCATACAATTCCTTGTCATAAGTAGCATAATTGAGTGTAGCTCCTTCCAATTTTTCACTGAACTAGTGCGGCTAGGGTGCTGAAATCCTTTACAAATCTCCTATAAAACCCAGCCAATCCATGAAAGCTACGCAATTCTCCAATAGACTTAGGACTCGGCCATTCTCTGATGGCTTTCACTTTCTCTTCATCCATCTTGATTCCATCTGCACTAACAACAAAGCCTAGGAACACAAGGTTATCATATTAGCATATAACTTTCTCTTCATCCACATTTCTTCATATTAGCATATAACTTTTCCTCCCTAAGAACTTGCAAAACAGTATGCAAATGCTCAATATGCTTGGAAATGCTTCTACTATAGACCAGAATATCATCGAAATATACTACCACAAAAACGCCTATAAATGCTCGAAGAATGTGGTTCATCAATCTCATAAATGTACTAGGTGCATTTGTAAGCCCAAATGGCATAACTAACCACTGATATAACCCATGCTTAGTCTTCAATGCAGTTTTCCATTCATCTCCTTCTTTCATCCTAATCTGATGGTATCCACTCTTAAGATCTATCTTAGAGAATACAGTGGAACCATACAACTCATCTAGCATGTCATCTAGCCTAGGAATAGGATGTCGATACTTTACAGTGATGTTATTGATTGCTCTACAGTCGACACACATTCTCCAACTCTCATCCTTCTTTGGTACCAACAGAACGGGTACAACAAAGGGGCTGAGACTCACGGATGTATCCTTTTGCTAGGAGCTCGTCAATCTGTTTTTGCAGTTCCTTAGTCTCCACTGGATTAGTCCTATAAGCTGGACGGTTTGGTAATGAAGCTCCAGGAACAAGATCGATCTGATGTTCAATCCCTCTAGTTGGGGGCAATCCTGGTGGTGTATCTGTAGGGATAACATCATGAAAATCCTGAAAAACTTCTTGAACTTCACTCGGATATACCGGTGTAGTTTCAGCTAAACAAGACAATACTTCTTTGTACATAAATAAGAGTATTGGGAGTTTAGAAAGCATAGCCTTTAACTCCCTTTGCTTGTATGTAGAAACCTTGTTTCTTGGGTTTAGAATTGGTCTTTGAACCAGATTTAGCTTGCTGTTTCTGATGGTCTTCATACACTTCTCGTGGAGTAAGTGGAACCAGAATGGTCTTTTTTCCCTTAAACTCAAAAACGTGTCTGTTTGTATACCCATCATGTGTCACTCTTCGATCAGATTGCCAAGATCCTCCCAACATAATGTGACTAGCTTCCATAAGTAGAATGTCACATAGAACCTGATCTTCATATTTGCCAATTGATAATGGCACTAAAACCTAATCTGAAACCTCTAATTCACCTCCTTCATTCAACCACTGCAGCTTGTATGGATGAGGGTGCTTGGTAGTAGTCATACCTAGCTTCTTTACCATTGTTTCACTTGCTACATTAGTACAGCTCCCTCCATCAATTATCAAACTACACACCTTTCCCTTGACTAAACACCTAGTGTGAAAGAGATTCTGCCTCTGCTCTTCTATCTCTAGTTTTGGCTGTACACTAAGAGCCTTCCTTGTAACCAAAAGATCTCATATGACCGGTAATTCTACACCTTCTGATACTTCTTCTTTCTCTGGTTGCAACATTTCTATCATCTCATCTTCATATTCGATTTCTCCATTACCCTTAATAACCATTATTCTCTTGTTTGGGCAAGCATTAGCATAATGTCCCATTCCTTGACATTTGAAGCACTTAACGTCCCTAGCTCTGGCTGTTGGTGGATTTGTTGATCGATTCTTACCTGTAGATGTTGTAGGACTCGGTTTCACACTCTCTTTAACCCCATTTGAGATGTTATTTGCTCTGAAAGCAACTGTCTTGTCTTAACTTGTGTAACTAGGTCGGTTCTGTCCAAATCCTCCATAACTAACAGTTTTAGAACCCTCTCTTTTAAGCTGCTGATCAATCAAAGAGGCCTTATGCAGCATCTGCTCCAAGTTATCATAGTGCTCAATCTCCATTCTGTGTTGAATGTCACAACTAAGTCCTCCTAAAAACCGAGCCATTGTAGCTTCACTATCCTCATGTAACTCAGCTCTGATCATCAGAGTTTCCATCTCCTGAAAGTATTCTTCCACGATTCTGCTTCCTTGACTCAACCTCCTCAATTTTTGATGAAGTTCCCTATGATGATAACTCGGTACAAAACGCCTTCTCATGAGCGTTTTCATTCTCTCCCAATTGTCGATTGGTTCATCTCCATTGCGTCTCCTAGAGGTGACAATCTGGTCCCACCAGCTAAGGGCATAATCAGTGAATTCAGTAGCAGCTACTCTCACCTTATTAGCTTCAGAATACGCTTGACAATCAAATACCAACTCAATCTTCTTCTCCCAATCCAAATATGCATCGGGTCACCCTTGCCACAGAATGAAGGAATTTGAAGTTTGACTCCTTGCAGCTGTTCCTGAGGTTGCTGTCTAACCTCTCCATATCTTCTTCTACTCCTCTGGCTTTTACCACTTGATCCTAAACCAGTGCTATAATATGCTGCAGCCATCGGATCTCTCCTAGTCTCAATTCCTTCGGTTTGAGTTTTTGTGCGACTTGCAGCCTTCTTCTTTCCACTCCTACTACTTTATGATGATGACAATGCAAGCTCAGCCCTGAACCCTTCGAATTTAGCAGCCATCAGTCGCTCTAGTTTGGACGTGATGTTGTTGGTGATTGTGGCTGTCACGGCTTCAAGAAACAATTCGTTGTTGAATGCATGACTTGTTTCTGGTTCATCGTCTCCCATTGTCTCTGAAACTCAACACAAAACTACAGCAGTAACTAATTCTAAAAAAAAAAGGAAATTCAAAGAGAAAAAGAAATTCAAGGAGAAAAGGGAATTCAAAGAGAAGAGGAAACTAAAACAAAAAAAATGAAAATTTCGTAAAAAGGAAAGAGAAAAAAGTTTTGCGTAATACTAGGGTTTTCTTCTTTTGATTTTTGCAAGTTACAGCAGCCACAATTTAACCTAGCCACCCTAATTGAAATCAAAAATAATAAGCTATGAAATCTAATGAATAACATAAATTTTGAATGATAAACAAGGCACAAAAGCAGATCAATTGGTGAAGAGGAATTGTAAACAGAAACAACAACATAGCATCGAGTTAATGGGATTGAAGAACTTAACTTTCAAGCTCTTGCTCTGATACCACATGACACGAACCTCCTAGGATCTGAGCTTGACGAAGGTTTGATCGATTTTGTGATAAGGGAAGGATCTGGTGTATAACGTGAATGATGACGAATGGAACAAATAGATGTCGAGTTTGATGAGATATTACACACTCAAAAGAACTCTAAGATCTCTAGATACTACACACTAGTGATCAGTAACAAAGGATATAACACACCTTAGAGGAATTCAAGAGATTAAACCCTCAAAAATGTTTTTCTATTTAGAATGATGATTGAATGAGTTTTACAGAGCAAACTTATGTATAAAATAGAAAAGAAGCCACGAAAATTAGGGTATCTTTAGGGTAAAATCATGGGCTTAAGTTATTAGCCT
>JAKUCM010006589.1:0-17425 GCA_023374145.1 Lepidium sativum | reverse complement strand
TAATATCTGATAGGCTTCCCCTTCAGATGCTTTACAGAAAAACAAACTATCATCTGCAAACAGCAAATGAGATACCGCTGGGCTAGTCCGTGCAATAGCCAAACCCGAGACTAGTTTCCTCTGCACTGCTACTTCCAACTTTGCTATTAATACTTCCATATAAAGGATAAAAAGATAGGGGGATAACGGATCCCCTTGCCTCAATCCCTTATGTGGTATAACCTTTCCACCTGGGACTCCATTCAGTAATATTGAGTATTCTACAGTTGACACACAATACATAATATACTTAATCCATCTATCACAAAATCCCAATTTCCTCATCAAAGCGACAAGAAAGTTCCATTCTACTCTATCATAAGCTTTACTCATATATGTTTTAATGGCCATATATTGGCTTTTAACAGACTTATTAGTTCGCATAGCATGGAACATTTCCTGAGCAATTAAAATATTATCCGAGATTAGCCTCCCAGAGACAAAAGCCGTTTGGGATACAGAGATAATCTTTGGTAATAACCTTTTCAATCTCAAGCTCACGACCTTAGCTATCAATTTATACTCAATATTACACAGACTTATTGGTCTGAACTCCACCATCTTCGTGGGCCGAGATATTTTGGGTATTAGGCATATGTGAGTTTTATTTAAGTCCCTCTCGAAAGAACCTTCCCGTAAAAATCCATTTACCAGTAGTAGAAGATCCTCCTTATTACATCCCAGGAATGCTGATAAAACAATGCAGTCATACCATATGGACCCGACGCTTTATCTGGCTCCATCATAAACAAAGCAGTCCTCACCTCAGCTTCAGAGGCCACCCCGACCAGTAATCTATTATCTTCATCTGTCACTCGGGCGTCCAATTCCTCCATTTGAGTCATCGGATGACCATTACTAGAAAACAATTTCGTAAAGTAAGAATACTCTTCCTTCAAGATTGCCATTTCTTGTGTTACCCAGGTTCCTCTTGAATCAATGAGTCCAATTATCTTATTTTGGGCCCGCCGTTGTTTTGTTACAGCGTAGAAAAACTTAGTATTCTCATCCCCCTCTTTAAGCCATCAATTTCAGCTTTTTTGTTTCCAATACACCTTTTCTTCAACATAGGCTGCGCGAAGATTTGCACTCACATCCGCCAGGATTTGGGGATCAGTAGGACTACTATTTTTACAGCTTTCAACGGCCCTTTGACATTCTATAATCTTTTGCCTACCTGGAGTAATATTACCCCATCTCCAGTGAGAAATCTCTCTTCGACATTTACTTAACTTCCCTACCAGGGATGTACTACGCTGAACCGACCCATTATTCGAACTATTCTTTACCACCTCGGAGAAACCCTCCTTACCCAACCATCTTTTATCAAAAAGAAAACGTCTGGTTGGGCGAGATAATTGATCTTGAAATTACCCTAAAATAGGTCGATGATCCCTATTCATGCCAATCCCTATTCCCGTGGGCTTTATCCAGAACACACCTAATCACCTGATTGTTCTGAATACCTCACCAAGACCAAATATTCCCCAATTGTGGGAAATTTATTAACCTAGAAGCTCTGATCATCTGATTGAACGAGACAAAAGAGTTAACATGGTGTAATGCCCCACCTTGTTTTTCATGGTTCCCCGAGAGTTCATTGAAATCCCCAATAATTAGCCACGGAGAATCCCTAACTAGGCCCATACGTGTCAGGCGTTCCCAAACGAGATCCCGCTTGTTGTGTATTGGCTCACCATATAAAAAGGTCATATTTGACATTTTACCATTTAATTCCAATGAGATATCTATCATATCTTTATCTTTATGGTTTATGATAACATTATAAGAATCTTGATAAAATAGTGCTAGACCACCGCTTAACCCGTTTGGTTCAACTGTTGTTAACCGTTTAAACCCCAAATGCAATTGAAATTTCTCCAAGAAAAAATAACAATTTTTTGTTTCTGATAAAAAAAAGAAAATATGGTCTATTTAATTTCCAAATATCCCTTAAAAATTTAATAGAAACCTTATTAGCAATGCCTTGAAAATTTCATGAAATAACTTTTAACATAAAAATCAAAAAATTCATTGAGCCCTTATCGAACTCTTTTGCCTTCCCCTCCTTCACCTTATTAGGTCTAGGTGTCTCCCTTGGAGATAAAGCTGCTAAAATTGAGAACTTCTTCGCACCCACCCCACGTAAATGTGTAGACGTTCTGGTAATTACCTTACTCGGCCCAGATGGGGTCTTTATAAGTCTCATCTCGTTGTTCTGCGGGGAACTATTTGTAACGTCCTCCTTTGACACGCCCATATCAGCATCGGTGAGGTTCAGCTGCGAACCAGTTACCTCTTCACCAGTCATCAGATTCATCCTGCCAATCCAAAAATCAATCCATGCCTGACCCATGTTGAATTGACATTTTGAAATCGAACCTCCATTTTGACCCAAATAGAGTTCACAGCTCCAATAAACCAACCCTGAGCTTAAATACTCCAAATTAGCAGTGTAACGTGATCTTCCTATCTGCTCTATCAACCATAGAAGCATAAATAGCCAAATTAAAATCAGCATCACACTACAATGAAAGTATGATGAGCACAAACTGCCATTGATCCAGTTGTAAACTTGCCTTTTGAACAGAACACTAAATCTTGCCCAAATAATTGACCATAACTCGTAGTTTCTCAACAGCCACTCCGATAAGCAATAACACATAACGAAATCTAAAAGTTGAGATAACCAATTCAGGTTATACATCTCATCAATGCTTACAATACACCAAAACGGGATCAAAACAAAATCTAGGCTTGCGAAATTAATGTTATCGCAAATCCCGAATCCGTTCTCCCATTTCAAATATCCGCCAAAACGAAAACCCATATACTCCAATTTCACCCAACACCGATCAAGAACATTTAAGCATGGATAAAAGATATGGAGATCTATCAAGATATAACTAGTTCCCTGGATTGATCTTACCATCAATCAGCTGCTATATTAACCCACAAACTCATAGCGAAAACCCTAAAACTGTAGGGTAAACTTTAGAAACAGAACTAACGTCCTTTGACCTCACCTCCTATCCTGCTCCCTCACCACCGAAGAACCTCTCTCTCGACAATAAAAGAAGAACCAGACCTCCCTCGTCCAGATAGCTCGTAGGTAAACGAGATCTGGTCCAAAACCCTACAAAGATTAATTAACCAAACGAAAATCGTCGCCTCACAAACCTATCAACAACCCCACGACCACCACGCTTCACCGCCCCGCTTTGTAATAGCCGCCTCTCCACTAGAAGTCGCCTAAGAGAATTTTTATCTTCTAATAAAAATATTTCTCATGGTTACGTTTGATTAGAATATCAATCAATAGTTTAGTAATATGAAATATATATTTAATTCATAATGAAGAGGTTCATAAACTGTGATCAATTTTTTCCTTTCAAAATACATAATTATCAAAGAAAAAATAATCATTATACATCCGCATAAATTTAGGGTAAATTTATCCAGAATAAATAGATAATTTAGAAACCGCAAAAATGGCATTGCTAATTTTTAATTGGCAAACCAACATAGACTTCCGCTTTTATCTTTATTTTCGTTTAAACAGTCATCAACTCGTATCAATACAGATGATTTGATAGCAATGCTTTTAACACAATAATAATATAGTCAATTGTATAATGGAGAATAAATAAACAAATTATATTGATTAATAATGTTTTGTTTGTATATCATAATAAGTTAGATATATAAAAGTAACTGAGAAGAAAAAGAATATGAATTTTTTGTTTGTTAATATATTAAATATATAAAAGTAAGGAAGGATTAGTGACGCTAATTGTAAATCTATTGCAATAAATTGAAAACAAACATATAATACAAATACAAACTTAACAGATTGTTAGTAATGCTTGTCTTGATAAAAATAAGATAACAAAGAATGAGAAAACAAGCTTGTCAGAACTATGTTATACGGGTAATCTGACCTTTAATGTACGAAACCAAAATTTCCTATATTTAATTTGATATTACATAATACTATCTAAATCAAAGGAAAATAGATGAACGATTGTTAACTACACAATATTTATATACATATAACTGAACAAAAATAGAAATCACTGTATCAACAATATGTGGCGTCAAACTAACCGTAACTTTAAAAATATATAGTACTGAAGATGGATCCAAGATCTTATTTCGGTCAACGGATGATGATCAACTTTTAACTCTACAAAGTTATGAACTCGGTAAAATAACTAAGATATCATCTCGTTTGTTCAGCGTCAACTTATAAGGATCCCTCTTGGCAAGTCATCATGTATGAAGATAAGAAGAACTCGACTGACATATCATCAATGAAAAAAATGGAAATATTTATATTCCGATTTAGGAATATTTTTTGATAATTTTGTGAACATTTTCTAGATAACCTTAAATCTAAACTGAAATATAATATTTCCTATTTTAAATCCCTTGTAACCCACCCTATTGATACACATGTTTTTAGCACGTATTAGGAGGATCATTTAGGTATATTATACATATATTTTGATACATTCTCATATAGTTGTAGTCTAGATAATATCATTCATACACATCCACATGCATCTGCATACATACTACGTTTTGTGAGTGTTTAGGTACTGGATGCGGGCAGATTGAGCCCCAGGTCGAGCCCAGATTGAGCCCCAGGTCGAGCCCAGATTGAGCCTCAGGTCGAGCCCAAATCGATGCACCAAGTTGAGCCCCAGCTCGAACACAGATCGAACCCCAGCTCGAACACAGATCGAGCCCCGACTCGAACACAGATCGAGCCCCAGCTCGAAAACAGATCGAGCCCCAACTCGAACACAGATCGAGCCCACTTTCAAGCCCAAGATCGAGTTCATTCGTTATTGGGCCGAGTTTATCTAGGGTTTTGCTATGAGTTTAGTATAAATATTCTTACATGTTGCAAAAACTCGTACCTAGTTTTTTACAATTTGATTTTTCTTGCGAACTTAGAGCTTTGTAATCGAACCCAACTTTCTGATTTTCGAGTTTATTTTATGCAATTCAGTTTTACATTAAGCGTTGATTTCATACCTTGTTCGAGTCCTTCACTGATGCATTCAAACCTTAAATTTGTGTTTGCTGTTAAACTCATGCGTTATGAGTAGTCACCTAGGGTTCCTGAGGATGAGTTAGGTATACGTGATGCTTAAGTTTTCTAAGGCGCTTAGTGTTAGATTTATGTAAGTCTTTTCTGATTTGGTGTTATCATCACTAGTTTCATTCTGATCAACTGAGGCTTGTTCTGAGACGCTCTAGCACCGATGGGTGTTTGGTAGAGCGTCTGACTGAACCACTTCAGAGATTCACATGCTCAGCTCGAGGGATCGAATGTCTGAGGTGTGAATCGGCGTTAGGCGAGTTGATCGTTCATTCCGACTAGATTATCAAACGCCTATGGCGATAGGGTCTGTTAGTAGTCTACTTCAGAAACTTTGATCGTTCATTCTCTCAAAGCTAAGGCTGCCTCACCCAAATTTGATGACTCTTTGACTTCAGAAACTATAACGGTCAGGTCGTCAAGAAGCAATATTGAGACAACTTCCTTCTCGAGGGGTTTCTTAGCAGCTGCAAGCTGCTCAGTTGCACACCTGATAATTCTTTGTAAGCTCTTACCTTTTTTGAGACAATGACATCATGGAAACGAGAGTTAAACTTACCTTTGATATCTTCCAAATTGACATGAAACAACGAGATACTATCATTGACCTTCTTAATGGCTTTGATGGCAACACATCTATCTTCCTTTGTGAATTTCAAGGCATCTTTAAGAGCAAAGATCTCCTCAAGATCTTTCTTGCTCCGCCTTAAACATGACTTTTACTCGAGTAAGTTTATTTTTTGCCTTACTAGGGAAGATTTAGCTTGAACCGTTTCAAAGTTAGTTTCTCGGCTAGGTCAGCAATCTCGTTGTATCACTGAGTATTCACGGCCTCATAAGCAAGAAACCTGTTGCAGACGACAAGAACTCAGTTCAGTTGAGAAAGAAGAAAGTTATGTTAAAAGCTCAGAATGAAATAAAGGGAAAGTGATAAAATTAAAAATTCACCGAGAACAGAAGAGAGGAGGAAGAAATTCTCCTTATTTAGCATTTGAATGAGAGGAGGAAGTCACTCAAGAAAATTCATGAGATAACACATCAAGTCGGAACCCTCAGTGCCATAGTTCATAATTGGAGCCGAGTCCTTGATTTTGTAGTCAAAGCTGCAGTCGGCAACAACTTTAGACTTTTACCCATGGGAGCCTCAGAAGAAGTATCATAATCCTTACGTTTAAAGGGATACTTTCTTTGCAGCATTGAGAGCAGAAGAACGACCTCACATCACCTAACAACGACTGATCACCTCATCGTTCAAGCACTTAGCAAAAGAGAACTTAGAATGATTACCTAATCGTTTAGGATCAAGCTTTGTTTTTTTCGTCTTCTCTTTGGTAGTATCTGAGACCATAACTGACAAATTTGTTTCCTTAATATAATTCTTCTATATTTAGTCGCGGTTTTCATATTTTTCGTCTTCAAATACGGGGAACCCTTGGAACCTTTTGAGACCTTTGCCTTTAGGCCAATCACGGTAGCAGAAGCCGGCATTTTACCCTCGAGACATCTTAAATCAGTCTCGGTAGTGTCTTCATCATGGAGATATTTTGTCTCCCCAGTTTTACTTGGTTGAGGATTAAAACCTTCAACCAGAGGCGCCTTAGTACCTGAAGACAGTGGTAAAATATCATTTAGAATGTCTTCATGACCACCCATGACGTTGGGCATTTTGAAGTCGTCAACTACCAACCTGCTACGTAGAGTTCTTGCAAAAAGAAAAATAATGGTCGGGAAGAAACAAGAGATAACATTCTCACAAATAAAAATTACTTATTGAAAGTCAAAGAGCTGTTCGTCAAAAACACCAACTGATAATCTTTTCCAACTAATTTGGGGAATTTTGAGAAGCTTGTCCACCAACTTTTGTTAGTTTGGGAGGAGACGACCAGAAGTCGGATGTTTCGCTGAAACATAAAATCACAACAGTTACCAATAGGAAACTCGATAAAATCAAAAATAGCAAATACCAAGACGCCCAAAAATCTACCGAGTTTTCACCTAAACCGTATCAAAATCCCGATGGTCGTTTGCAAAGAGGCATTCATTAGCGCGAGCAAAAAAGTAATGGTGCTTACAATTCGTAACATTGGAAGTAACACCGTCGTGAATGCATAGACTTTGTTTAGCCTTTACAAAGCATGTCCCCTTAAGAAGCTTACTCCCGCAGAAGATCATCATGTCTTCAAATAGCCGAGTTGTAATCTCAAATCCGAACTCAATCCCAAGTATCAATGCTTCATGGATGTTCATTATCCCAGAAGATCTAAGTTAGGACATAAATATCTTCCAAGCACATCAATACTTGGGTAAAAGGTCAGGAATTGGTAGCCACATGTGGCTTCCATGAACCACCAGTCATAAAAAACAATAAAACCATCTGGAGGAGTCTATGGTTTATCGTCCAATCTCGAAATCCAAATATCCACATTCCTCATAGCCATGCATAAGCTAAAAAATCTCTCCACTTCTTTTGAGAAATCACAGTTGGACCAACCTCGAGAGAACTATGCCACCTTTCCAAATTTTTGTAATCACCAGCCGAGACAGGCCTGATTGACAAAGTACGAGAAAAAGCTCCTCATTGTCCATCTATCCAGGGAACCTCAATATAATTATCAGAATCCTCTAAAGGATTCAACTCGGCACAAAAACCTCTGGCTAAGATCTCCGTCTCTCTGCTACTAACGTCATCAGAAGACTTTGGAAGAATCGGAAGAAGAGCTCTTGGTTTTGGATTCAAGATCCGACTCGACTTTATTTTTCTTCATGTCGTCGCATATAATTTAAAGCATCGAAAGATAACAAAGGAATAATGTCTCATCACAAAAAAGGAGAGAGTATAAAGTTACATTTGTAACTCAAATGCAGATAAATAATAAAGGGTTTAACACGACATTTATATACATTTTACTGGAAGCCAAAACGACGCCTAATGATAACCTATGTGTAACAAGTCAAACAGTGAAGGAAACCAATGGCAGAGCGACACGTGGACCAAAGATTCCAAAAGCATATCACTTTTCCGACTCGGAAATTCCAAGATAATTTTCCGAGGATGGGGGAGGGGACAATTGTTGGAGTACATCTGAGATCATATTTCGGTCTATACAAATGACAATCAACTTTTAATCCCGCAAAGTTGTGAACTCCTTAAATTAACATTGATATCATCTCATTTATTTAGTGTCAACTTGTAAGAATCTCTTCTGCAGATACTATCCTTTTCTTCTTTGCCCTCTGATATATAAAAGTAGTTTATTCTCATGAAGAAACACCCAAAAACAATCCATAAACTTTTGAATGTTCATTAGTCTTTGAGACTAATTTAAAATAATATAGCAAAAAAAAACATCCAAACGCATCTCATGTTTATTTTTCAAGTTTTCTTAGCTGCTTTTGATACAAAAATTATAATTTTATTTTTTTGCAAACTGTGGCATAGAAACATAAAACCACCAATTCATCGCCTATTTCCAACCTTGCTTCAGATGATAATGGTACAATAGTTTTGATTCAAGGTTGGAAACTGCATGTTGATGATGAATTGGTGGCTTTACACTTGATGCAACAATTTGGAAATATTGCAAGGAGAATTCAAAAACGAATTTATGTCCTTAACACACACTGGGGGATAGATAAATCTCTAGGGGAATTCAATCAGTTTGAAAATTTCTACCTACAAGCATAGGGCATACAAATTTTAGAAAAATATTAGGGCATATATCTTTGTTAGTTTTAGTTTAAGGGCATATATTTTCACATGTTCTAGTAAGCCCTTAAATATTGGCTAGATCTAAGCAATTAATTAATATTAAAACTAAAAATACAGATGTTATACATAGAAATGGCTTTCACAAAATCTTAATGGAGTTAAATAATTAATTAATATTATGAATGGAGTTAAAAATACAGATGTTATACACATGATCGGAGTAAGCATATTGACACTCGTTATCACTACATTCGAGAGTGTGTTTCCAAGAAGGATGTGCAATTGGAGTTTGTGAAGACAAATGATCAAGTGGCAGACATCTTCACCAAACCTCTTAAGCGGGAAGACTTTATCAAGATGCGGAGTATGCTTGGAGTAGCAAAATCAAGTTTAAGAGGGGGTGTTGAGATATAAACTTGATTTTGGATCAAGTTAATGTTGGGTAAAATCCAATTAACTTATATTGGGCTAAACTCATTCTTGATCCATTATCTTGAAGTATCTAAAACTCAACCTCTTTTGAATGTTCTAGAGAATTTGAGAGAAATATCTACACATTTATCTAGATTATTATAATAAAATATTAGTAGAACTCTCTAGATTTAGGATTAAAATATTCTATATATTTTGTACTTTGGAGGCCATAAATACCTCATCTCCCTTACCATTTGAAATCATCCAAGAAATAAGAAATCCTCTTAAATAATAAAAAACTTCTTCTAAATCATCTATCCTCTTCAAAATTCTCCAAACACTTTCTCTTAAATATTTTCTCCATCACTTCTACAATAGTTTTCCTTCCAACAATATACACGTAAAACCTACGCGAGGAAGATATGCAACCACTGAATACACATCATCTAAAGAATATATTTTCTTGAAAAAAGTTCGTGTTCCTCTCGCCCAAAGTGATCCATTTTTCTCTGGATTTTTGGAACCATAAAGTCTCCTTTTGTTCTAGCACCTCATCAAGTAATTTACTAACTCTCTCTTCCTTAGCTAATAGATTATTCGATGGAGCCAGCATGATTTGCTATTGCAATAATGAGACTGAGTTTAACAGTTGAGACTTACGAAGCTGCATAGACTGAAATCACATGGATAGTGTCAGATCCTATAGAAATTGCAGCATGAAAGTTCGAAATTGGGTTTATTTCCCCCCCCGACAATTCCAAAAAATGCAAAATCATCATTAAAAATAATAAAGCGAACATAGAGAAATTACTGGGGAACAACGTTAGGCCTTCATCAAGTCCACCTCCTCAAAGTGCGACTTGTTTGGCATGACAAATCAGTAATATCATTAACAACAGTAGCTTCTGAACTAGGATAATAGAATGGCTACTATCGGAAGGAGCCAGAGGGACCATACTCGAGTGAGCCATATCAGTCTCACCCTCGGTAATCATCACAACACGATTCATAATTGGAACTTCACCTTGCATAATATTCATCTCTGGCACTGACCTTGTGGTAGTAAACATTCCAACAACACGACCCATTGAGCCTGGGCTCCATTCTCATACGCTTACCTGAAGCTTGAAGTTCAAGCTCTCCTTTAGTGAACACCAAAAATTAGACCCTTCGATGACCTAGAAGGAGCTTTCTTTCCTTTAAATTTAGAAAATAACTTTTCACTCCATTCTTCATTAATTTTAAAAACTTATATCATTTTGGTAAATATGTGAGTCATAACTTTTGTAAAATGTTTTTTCGCTATATTTTAATTAGTTTTGAGAATTTATAGATTTTAGAATTTATGGCCTTAACCCATATTTTTGGTTTATGTGTGGGTTAATTACTTCTCTCTTCAATTTTGATTAATTTTCAGAATTTATATATTTCAAATTATATATAAAAAAGAAAATATATTTACAAAAGTTTTGTATTATATGTAAATATTTATATTTATATGTATAATGCTTTATCTACTTAAATTTAAATTGAATCTTATATATTTCTAAGTTATAACTATAGAAATAGTAATAAGTTTTATACTGATAATTCAATTTAATTTATTTTTTTGAATTTATTTGAAATCGGCACTTCAAAAGAAATTCAGTTTGAATATGACTCTTTTTCTTATTGCACATGTGTCAGTTCATGAAGATTTAACAGTTAACTAACATTTTTAATGGTCAATATTGGTTTTGGCCACAAGTTAAAGTTCATGTAGGTTATTTGAATTTTTTGGATAGTTCGTATAGGAATATGCACAACTCCATAGTTCATGATGAATTTGGCACAAATGGAAAAGTTTGCTGTTAAAATGACCCTTTTCCCATCACAGGCGTTACTCATGTCAGTTTTGACTACATGAATTACATCTAACAGCCTTATTAGTTCGCAAAGCGTTGAAACACATTCTGAGCCATGAAAATCTTTTCAGAAATTAAATGCCCAAAAATGAACCAGATTGAGTATTAGAGACTAAGTGAGAAAATATTTTTTTCATCCGTAAAAAAAACTAAGTCGTTAATGCCATCAAGTTTGGGGGCTTTCCCACGATCCATCAAGTTTGGGAAACTTCCCATATATTAAGATTTGCTCATCCTTTCTCTTATCTTTTTGATTGTGTTTATCTTCTTATCTTTTGTTTTGAGTTGCTTAGTTATGTGTGAGTAGTGACGTGATAAGTTGATGGTTGAATCTTGTGTTTAAGTTGATAGAGCTATTGATTCTTTCACCTAGAGTGGTCTTAATGCTAGATTATCTCGATCACTTAAATCCAGATGCTTGGATCTTTTCCGCCCCCAAGATGTTTGTTAGAATTTCCGTGTGACATTTTTTGTAAGCTAGGTTTCCCTAGCCATTAAAAGATGAAGTTATTGTGTTTAGTGGGCTTAGTGAGCTTGAGTTAATTGCTTATTGATCTTTGAATTTTCAAATGGAAGTTTAATTATAGTCATTGATTAATGAAGGGATTCAATTCCATGGAAGTGAGTTGGTCTAATTGAGTGTCTCATGCCTTAGGATGGTTCTTAATGAGTCTTTAAACATCATTGATTCGATTAATTACCCTTTGATCAATTTCATGGCCTAAAACCTATTGCTAGTTTGTGATTTGATTTTTGTTTAGTTTACTTTGTTTTAGTTTGAGTAGTTTTTATTTCACACCATCTCTATTGCTTTAGCTTCAGTCCAAATTCTTGCAATCCTATTGTGTTGATTCCAGATTCTCTGTGAATTTGATCCTCAAGTACTACATTAAAATGTTTGCACTTGTTGATTAATTGGTGTCAAAAAGTATGTATCAGTAAGAGTTTATCGAGTTTTTTCCAAGTGTCATATCTTCTTTTCGGAACTGGCTATAAAAAGCTTATCTCTTTTGAATTATGTTTCAGGGATATATATGTTTGAAATAATTGCCAAATATGCCACAAAAGGTAATAAAATAGCTAAAAATGCCACACCCAAGTTTTTCTCCTCCAAAAATACCACAACCAACTAAAAACCTCCACCTAAAAGGACAAAAATACCCCCTTTACAATTCTTTGGTTTCTTTAGTTGGAAAGAAAAGAAACAAGAGAGAGCGAAGATACAAGAAAA
Organism: Lepidium sativum; assembly: GCA_023374145.1. NCBI lineage: Eukaryota > Viridiplantae > Streptophyta > Magnoliopsida > Brassicales > Brassicaceae > Lepidium > Lepidium sativum. The sequence goes on along the minus strand of JAKUCM010006589.1, from coordinate 5,018 downwards.
AGGTGGAAAAGAGGAAAAAAAATTTCGTGGAGAAATGAAGAGAAAGAAGAAAAAGAAAAAATGATGTTAATCAGTGGATACGTGACAAATGAAATAAAATGAGAATTATGTTTGGCAATGTATATAGACATAAACGATGGTCGTTTGGGAAAGTTCTCTATGTGTTTTCTGCCCGGTTTTTGTTATTACATACATAGCGTGGACATAAATCACATACATAAAGACCAAACAGATTATAACAAAATTTATGAGAAGAGAAAGTTGGATAAACAGACTGTCATAGAATGATAAGAGTAGGATAAATAACTTGAAGTTTTCTGGAGGAGGGAATTGGTAATTTCTTAGGCCTCCAGCTGGCCTTTTTGTCTTTTGGAGGATGACAGTGACCATCTTTCAATAATGATTAACAATCAACAAAAGAAACAAAGGTTGTGAATAATTTAATACTTCAATGTTTAGCACAAAATGAATCCCAAAACCACTATAAAAACACGGAATCTGCGAAACAAAAGGTAATTGCAAATGAAAACAACAAAAAAACTGATGAAGTTATGAAAAGAAGACACATTTCGCCAGAAAACTTACATGCAAAAAGATAATTCTAAGAAGAGATAAAATGAAAGCAAAATGACGGAGAGGATTCCGATTGCCACTACCTTTAACCTCATGGTGAGAGGAATTCATGACTGCATAGATAACAAAAGAGAAATTGATTAAAGAGGAGGGTTTGTTTGCAGAGAAAATGAGAGAGAAGAACACTTTTTCAATTGAAGAAGTAATGAGAATAAACAGTTCAAATTCATTAATTTAATCGGTGAGAAAAAAAAACAAAACAATGACATTGCAGTTTTTTGTTGGTGAGTTGGTTATAGCATATTACACAAGAAAATTTAAGCATGGATATATTAGACAATTTCGAGTTTATGAATGGCATATTTAACAATTAATTCATAATATAACACATGAATTCGTGACGTATAAATATTCCAATAAATTGGTCCAAATTACTGTAACTAGAAAGTGTAAACTAGAGCAATAACCATTCACTTTATCTAACTCGGTAACTAGCATGCTATAGTTTTGTAGGTCTCTATTGTCATACAATTGGTCTAAAAACCCCTATTTTGGAGAGAAAAATACAATATTATACATTATTTGTAAGCAATATATCTCAGACTACACTTATAAAGAATAAAAATAAAACAACTATATATTTACACTAATATTTAACATATAAGCAACACATCTTATGTGTTAGGTAGATTCATAAAAAAATATAAATAACAAACAACAATATATTCACACTAAATATTTAACACGTAAACAACACATTTTATCTCCTGTACTTATAAGCAGTAAAGATAAAGCAACAACAAATTTACATTAATTTAACTTGTAAGCAACATATTTTACTTGCTAACTACACTTCATAAAGATTAAGGATAATAAAAATGATATATTTACACCGATATTTAACATGTAAGAACCAAATCTTATTTGCTAAATACACACTTAAGAATTTGCAATAACAAAGAGAACCAATGAAACTTGTAGGTGACATTGAACTAACTTAACATGATAGTCACTTTCTATTCGGGTATTCCTCAAATTACTCAACTAGAAATTGACCCAATAATCACCAAGCACATCAAGAACGACATTCATATTCCCTTCCCTGAGATTGATCTCCACAAGCACTTTTGCTTGTTCTTCTTCACTCAATTCACAACTTCTTAATACTTCCTCAATCACACTATTCAATTCGTCAACCTTTCCTTTTATGTGCAATGCTTTAACCAGAGCAGTCATTGTTACAGTATGAAGAAGATATCCAGATTTTACCATCTCTTTATATAGACTATATGCTTTGCAAACATCTCCCCCTCTGCCACGACCATGTATCATAATGTTGTACGCTGTTCCATCGGGTTTTTGGTTTTTCTTAAGCATTGATTCGTAAACTCGGTCAGCTTCAACCATCATGCCCTTCATACAGAATCCTTTAATAAGTGATACCATGCTTTTGAACTCCATGTTACTGCAGTTTTCTATGAGTGTCTGATATGTGACATCGCTAGGGACTGATTCTTCGTGAAACAGCTTGAGAAAAAGTCTTTTTGCCTCTCTTGTTCGAGCTCGTTTGCTAAGCCCGTTAATAAGCACACTATAAGTCACAACATAAGGCAATACGCTATTTTCGACCATTTCATTGTGAAATTCGAGTGCTTTTTCCAGATGACCTTCTTCACAAGAAGCATTGATCAAGGCTGTGTAAGTAAATTCATCAGGTGTGAAAACTGCAAAGAAAGAAGATGAAGATGAAGAAAAGTTGCTGTTTTATTGATTAACTTTCTCTCTTTTTCTTTACAGAGGCAACCATAGTGTTTTTATATAGGAGAGGGGTACAAGAACCCTAATTGTCTAAAGGTTGGAGAGGAGAGAACGTTTGTGTAGCGTGATGCTTGCAACGCTCGTACGTTCCTCTGTTGTGCATTGCTTTGTCGTATGTGTTGCTCTGCTTTTTGCAGGTGGAGTTGAAGAAGATAAGGTGGGCTTGGGCCTTTCGTGGGCTTGATCTCTTATATCCCCCCTCAAACTTGGAGTGGGTGGAACGTTAACTCCAAGTTTGAAGCGCAGTGAATCGAAGGCAGCGGAAGGTAACGACATTGTGAAGATGTCAGCAATTTGGTGATGAGCTGAAATGTGTTTGACCACAAGGGAACCAAGCGCTACTCGTTCACGAACAAAGTGATGATCAAGCTCAAAATGTTTGGTGCGGTGATGAAACGCAGGATTTGCTGTGAGGTAAACAGAGGAGAGGTTGTCACAGTACATCTCAAGAGTGGTGAGAAGAGGCACACCTACTTCACGCAGAAGTTGACTAAGCCAAGATATTTCTGCAGCAGTTTCGGAGAGGGTTCTGTACTCTGCTTCAGTGGAGCTTCGAGAGATAGTCAGCTGTTTCTTAGAGGACCAAGAGATAAGGTTGGAGCCAAGAAACATGCAGTAACCTCCAGTGGAGCGACGAGTGAGCTTGCATCCTGCCCAATCACTGTCGCTGTAGGCTCGTAGAGTACAATCTGTGTCTTTCACAAAGCTAAGACCCATTGTAGTGGTGTCTTTAATGTAACGCAACACTCTTTTGAGTAATGAGAAGTCTGAGTTTGTTGGAGCATGCATATTTTGGCACACAAAGTTAACAGCAAACTGTATATCTGGTCGAGTTAATGTGAGGTACTGAAGTTTTCCTGCAAGACTCCTGCTCTGCGACTTTATCTAGGTGAAGAGGCAGTGGAGTTGGCATCGGGGCACAATTTGCCATTGAGGCAGTAATAAGAAGATCCTCTGCATAGCGATGTTGAGATAAAAACATCCCTTCTGATGTATATTGAACTTGTATACCGAGGAAGTAGTGAAGTTGGCCGAGGTCTTTCATCCGAAATTGTGCATGAAGATCAATGAGGAGCTGATTCCACACTTTTGAATTGTTCCCTGTGATTACCATATCGTCAACATAGAGAAGAAGCATTATGACATTTTTTCCTTTTGAGTAATAGAACAGAGATGGATCTTTGACACTGCAGATGAAGCCAAATTCAAGTAGAAAAGTGCTAAATTTGTTGAACCACATACGAGGCGCCTTCTTAAGGCCATAAAGGGCTTTGTGTAGTTTCCAAACATGGTGAGGTTGAGTAGGATCTGTGAAACCTGCAGGTTGCTTCATGAATACAGTTTCTGTAAGATCGCCATGTAAAAAGGCATTCTTTACGTCCATTTGTTTTATGTTCCAGTCCATAATAATGGCTAAATGTAAAACAGTTCTGACAGTTGCAGTGCGTACTACAGGGCTATAGGTTTCACGGTAATCAATGCCTTCTTCTTGTTCATAGCCTTTAGCAACAATTCTGGCTCTAAGTTTGTCAAGAGACCCATCTGCGTGAAGCTTGGTGCGAAAAATCCACTTACTTCCCAAGATGTTCATGTCAGATGTTGCAGGAACAAGAGTGAAGGTGTCAGTTTCAATGCAATTATCGATTTCTTCTTGCATTGCAGCAGTCCAAGCTGCATCTTTGAGAGCTTCAAGTATGGTTCTCGGTTTAGGATAGGCGGTGGTGTGAGTGAACAAGGCATACCAAGGATTTGGTTTGACAATTCCAGCTTTTCCCCTAGTGATCATGGGATGATGTGGCTGAGATTGAATTACAGAATCAGTGGTGCTAGATGTGGAAGTTGAAGTAGGTGAGTCAGAGTTGGGAGATGATGAATCCAAGCTGTTGCCAATAGTAACAGGATCAAGGCCTGACGTACACTCAGAACTTGGTTCATCAGTCCCAACAGACTCACCTGGTAAATGGTGTTGCAGAGGAGTGGCAGAGATTGGTTGAGGAGATATAAAGGTAGTGTTGAACTCTGTTGAAGGAGTAATGAGAGGTTCAGGTATAGGAGTAGCAGGAACAGTAGGCTGTTTGAGCCATGCATCTATAAGAGGTGTGAGTTGAAAATTTCCAGAAGCACAAGGTGAAGAACAGAAAGGGAAAGTGTTCTCATCAAAGATCACATGGCGGCTAATGATGATTCGTCCAGATGATGGAATCAAGCAACGATACCCTTTGTATTTGTCATTGTAACCAAGAAAGACACACTGGAGAGATCGTGGATCAAACTTGTTTTGAGCATAATCTCGAAGTGTAGGAAAGCAAGCACAGCCAAATGTTCTCAGAGAAGTGTAAGAAGGAGCTGTTCCATGGAGCAACTCATAGGGACTTTTATGGTCGATAGTGACAGATGAAGGAAGAAGATTAGTCAGAAAGTTGGATGTATAGAATGCCTCAACCCAGTACTTGTGAGGCATACGACTTTGAAACATCATTGAAAGGCCCAGTTCAACAATGTGTCTATGCTTCCTCTCGGCTAGACCATTTTGCTGCGGCGTGTAAGGGCAGGAAATTAATTGCTGAATTCCACATTTGTCCAAGTGATTGGTGAATTGTTTGCTGACAAACTCACCTCCTCCATCA
>JAKUCM010006588.1:0-28922 GCA_023374145.1 Lepidium sativum | reverse complement strand
TAATATAATGTAAGTTTAACATGAGAAAGTGAGCTAAGCCAACTTAGAGTGGTATCATAGGTCTTAACATAACAATTTTACCTTAATCTAGACGCTATATCTACTGGTGAACACGTCATGAACTATTATGGTTGAGTTATGGAGTCGAGTTTTATCTTAACGTATAGCCATGTTCATATGATCCTTCTAAACATGTGATCTCTTTTAGCTAGTTTCAAGCAAACTAATGTCATTTTGACATGAGAAAGAGTGCTAAGCCAACTTAGAGTGGTACCATAGGTCTTACCATAACCATTTTACCTTAATCTATACGCTATGTCTAAAGGTGAACCTGTCATGAACTATTTTTGTTGAGTTATGAAGTCGACTTTTATCCGAACGTCTAGCCATGTTTATATGATCCTTGTACACATGTGATCTCTTTTAGCTAGATTCAAAGCAACGTAATGTCATTTTTCACATGAGAAAGTGTGCTAAGCCAACTTAGAGTGGTATCGTAGGTCTTAACATAACCATTTTACCTTATTCTAGACACTATGTCTAATGCTGAACCCGTCATGAACTATTTTGGTTAAGTTATGAAGTCGAGTTTTATCCTAGCGTCAAGACATGTTCATATGATCCTTCTACACATGTGATATCTTTTAGCTAGGTTCAAGCAATAATAATGTAATTTTGACATGAGAAAGTGAGCTAAGCCAACTTAGAGTGGTATCATAGGTCTTAACATAACAATTTTACCTTAATCTAGACGCTATGTCTACTAGTGAACCCGTCATGAACTATTTTGGTTGAGTTATGAAGTCGAGTTTTAATCGTAACGTCTAGCCATGTTCATATGATCCTTCTAAACATGTGATCTCATTTAGCTAGGTTCAAGCAACTTAATGTCATTTTGACATGAGAAAGTGTGCTAAGCCAACTTAGAGTGGTATCGTAGGTCTTAACATAACCATTTTACCTTATTCTAGACACAATGTCTAATGGTGAACCCGTCATAAACTATTTTGGTTGACTTATGAAGTCGAGTTTTATCCTAGCGTCTAGCCATGTTCATATGATCCTTCTACACATGTGATATCTTTTAGCTAGGTTCAAGCAATATAATGTAATTTTGACATGAGAAAGTGAGCTAAGCCAACTTAGAGTGGTATCATAGGACTTAACATAACAATTTTACCTTAATCTAGACGCTATTTCTACTGGTGAACCCGACATGAACTATTTTGGTTGAGTTATGAAGTCGAGTTTTATCCTAACGTATAGCCATGTTCATATGATCCTTCTAAACAGGTGATCTCATTTAGCTAAGGTTTAAGCAACTTAATGTCATTTTGACATGAGAAAGTGTGCTAAGCCAACTTAGAGTGGTATCATAGGTCTTAACATAATGATTTTACCTTAATCTAGACGCTATGTCTAAAGGTGAACCCCTCATGAACTATTTTGGTTGAGTTATGAAGTCAAGTTTTATCCTAACGTCTAGCCATGTTCATATGATCCTTCTTCACATGTGATATCTTTTAGCTAGGTTAAAGCAATATAATGTAATTTTGACATGAGAAAGTGTGCTAAGCCAACTTAGAGTGGTATCATAGGTCTTAACATAACCATTTTACCTTATTCTAGACACTATGTCTACTGGTGAACCCGACATGAACTATTTTGGTTGAGTTACGAAGTCGAGTTTTATCCTAACGTATAGCCATGTTCATATGATCCTTCTAAACATGTGATCTCATTTAGCTAGGTTCAAGCAATATAATGTAAGTTTAACATGAGAAAGTGAGCTAAGCCAACTTAGAGTGGTATCATAGGTCTTAACATAACAATTTTACCTTAATCTAGACGCTATATCTACTGGTGAACACGTCATGAACTATTATGTTTGAGTTATGAAGTCGAGTTTTATCTTAACGTATAGCCATGTTCATATGATCCTTCTAAACATGTGATCTCTTTTAGCTAGGTTCAAGCAAACTAATGTGTTTTTGACATGAGAAAGAGTGCTAAGCCAACTTAGAGTGGTACCATAGGTCTTACCATAACCATTTTACCTTAATCTATACGCTACGTCTAAAGGTGAACCTGTCATGAACTATTTTTGTTGAGTTATGAAGTCGACTTTTATCCGAACGTCTAGCCATGTTTATATGATCCTTGTACACATGTGATCTCTTTTAGCTAGATTCAAAGCAACGTAATGTCATTTTTCACATGAGAAAGTGTGCTAAGCCAACTTAGAGTGGTATCGTAGGTCTTAACATAACCATTTTACCTTATTCTAGACACTATGTCTAATGCTGAACCCGTCATGAACTATTTTGGTTGAGTTATGAAGTCGAGTTTTATCCTAACGTCTAGCCATGTTCATATGATCCTTCTACACATGTGATATCTTTTAGCTAGGTTCAAGCAATATAATGTAAGTTTAACATGAGAAAGTGAGCTAAGCCAACTTAGAGTGGTATCATAGGTCTTAACATAACAATTTTACCTTAATCTAGACGCTATATCTACTGGTGAACACGTCATGAACTATTTTGGTAGAGTTATGAAGTCGAGTTTTATCTTAACGTATAGCCATGTTCATATGATCCGTCTAAACATGTGATCTCTTTTAGCTAGGTTCAAGCAAACTAATGTCATTTTGACATGAGAAAGAGTACCAAGCCAACTTAGAGTGGTACCATAGGTCTTACCATAACCATTTTACCTTAATCTATACGCTATGTCTAAAGGTGAACCTGTCATGAACTATTTTTGTTGAGTTATGAAGTCGACTTTTATCCGAACGTCTAGCCATGTTTATATGATCCTTGTACACATGTGATCTCTTTTAGCTAGATTCAAAGCAACGTAATGTCATTTTTCACATAAGAAAGTGTGCTAAGCCAACTTAGAGTGGTATCGTAGGTCTTAACATAACCATTTTACCTTATTCTAGACACTATGTCTAATGCTGAACCCGTCATGAACTATTTTGGTTGAGTTATGAAGTCGAGTTTTATCCTAGCGTCTAGCCATGTTCATATGATCCTTCTACACATGTGATATCTTTTAGCTAGGTTCAAGCAATATAATGTAATTTTGACATGAGAAAGTGAGCTAAGCCAACTTAGAGTGGTATCATAGGTCTTAACATAACAATTTTACCTTAATCTAGACGCTATGTCTACTGGTGAACCCGTCATGAACTATGTTGGTTGAGTTATGAAGTCGAGTTTTATCCCAGCGTCTAGGCATGTTCATATGATCCTTCTAAACATGTGATCTCATTTAGCTAAGGTTTAAGCAACTTAATGTCATTTTGACATGAGAAAGTGTGCTAAGCCAACTTAGAGTGGTATCGTAGGTCTTAACATAACCATTTTACCTTATTCTAGACACTATGTCTAATGCTGAACCCGTCATGAACTATTTTGGTTGAGTTATGAAGTCGAGTTTTATCCTAACGTCTAGCCATGTTCATATGATCCTTCTACACATGTGATATCTTTTAGCTAGGTTCAAGCAATATAATGTAATTTTGACATGAGAAAGTGAGCTAAGCCAACATAGAGTGGTATCATAGGTCTTAACATAACAATTTTACCTTAATCTAGACGTTATGTCTACTGGTGAACCCGTCATGAACTATTTTGGTTGAGTTATGAAGTCGAGTTTTATCCTAACGTATAGCCATGTTCATATGATCCTTCTAAACATGTGATCTCATTTAGCTAGGTTAAAGCAACTTAATGTCATTTTGACATGAGAAACTGCGCTAAGCCAACTTAGAGTGGTATCATAGGTCTTAACATAACAATTTTACCTTAATCTAGATGCTATGTCTACTGGTGAACCCGTCATGACGTATTTTGGTTGAGTTATGAAGTCGAGTTTTATCCTAACGTATAGCCATGTTCATATGATCCTTCTAAACATGTGATCTCATTTAGCTAGGTTCAAGCAACTTAATGTCATTTTGACATGAGAAAGTGTGCTAAGCCAACTTAGAGTGGTATCATAGGTCTTAACATAACCATTTTACCTTATTCTAGACACTATGTCTACTGGTGAACCCGACATGAACTATTTTGGTTGAGTTACGAAGTCGAGTTTTATCCTAACGTATAGCCATGTTCATATGATCCTTCTAAACATGTGATCTCATTTAGCTAGGTTCAAGCAATATAATGTAAGTTTAACATGAGAAAGTGAGCTAAGCCAACTTAGAGTGGTATCATAGGTCTTAACATAACAATTTTACCTTAATCTAGACGCTATATCTACTGGTGAACACGTCATGAACTATTTTGGTAGAGTTATGAAGTCGAGTTTTATCTTAACGTATAGCCATGTTCATATGATCCGTCTAAACATGTGATCTCTTTTAGCTAGGTTCAAGCAAACTAATGTCATTTTGACATGAGAAAGAGTGCCAAGCCAACTTAGAGTGGTACCATAGGTCTTACCATAACCATTTTACCTTAATCTATACGCTATGTCTAAAGGTGAACCTGTCATGAACTATTTTTGTTGAGTTATGAAGTCGACTTTTATCCGAACGTCTAGCCATGTTTATATGATCCTTGTACACATGTGATCTCTTTTAGCTAGATTCAAAGCAACGTAATGTCATTTTTCACATAAGAAAGTGTGCTAAGCCAACTTAGAGTGGTATCGTAGGTCTTAACATAACCATTTTACCTTATTCTAGACACTATGTCTAATGCTGAACCCGTCATGAACTATTTTGGTTGAGTTATGAAGTCGAGTTTTATCCTAGCGTCTAGCCATGTTCATATGATCCTTCTACACATGTGATATCTTTTAGCTAGGTTCAAGCAATATAATGTAATTTTGACATGAGAAAGTGAGCTAAGCCAACTTAGAGTGGTATCATAGGTCTTAACATAACAATTTTACCTTAATCTAGACGCTATGTCTACTAGTGAACCCGTCATGAACTATTTTGGTTGAGTTATGAAGTCGATTTTTATCCTAGCGTCTAGGCATGTTCATATGATCCTTCTAAACAGGTGATCTCATTTAGCTAAGGTTTAAGCAACTTAATGTCATTTTGACATGAGAAAGTGTGCTAAGCCAACTTAGAGTGGTATCATAGGTCTTAACATAATGATTTTACCTTAATCTAGACGCTATGTCTAAAGGTGAACCCGTCATGAACTATTTTGGTTGAGTTATGAAGTCAAGTTTTATCCTAACGTCTAGCCATGTTCATATGATCCTTCTTCACATGTGATATCTTTTAGCTAGGTTAAAGCAATATAATGTAATTTTAACATGAGAAAGTGTGCTAAGCCAACTTAGAGTGGTATCATAGGTCTTAACATAATGATTTTACCTTAATCTAGACGCTATGTCTAAAGGTGAACCCGTCATGAACTATTTTGGTTGAGTTATGAAGTCGAGTTTTATCCTAACGTATAGCCATATTCATATGATCCTTCTAAACATGTGATCTCTTTTATCTAGGTTCAAGCAACCTAATGTCATTTTGACATGAGAAAGAGTGCTAAGCCAACTTAGAGTGGTACTATAGGTATAAGCACAACCATTTTACCTTAATCTAGACGCTATGTTTAATGGTGAACCCGTCATGAACTATTTTGGTTGAGTTATGAAGTCGAGTTTTATCCTAACGTCTAGCCATGTTCATATGATCCTTCTACACAATGTAATTTTGACATGAGAATGTGAGCTAAGCCAATTTAGGGTGGTATCATAGGTCTTACCATAACAATTTTACCTTAATTTAGACGCTATGTCTACTGGTGAACCCGTCATGAACTGTTCTGATTGAGTTATGAAGTTAAGTTTGATCCTAACGTCTAGCCATGTTCATATGATCCTTCTACACATGTGATCTCATTTAGCTAGGTTCAAGCAACATAATGTCATTTTGAAATGAGAAAGTGAGCTAAGCCAACTTAGAGTGGTATCATAGGTCTTAACATAACAAGTTTATCTTAATCTAGACATTTTGTCTACTGGTGAACCCGTCATGAACTATTTTGGTTGAGTTATGAAGTCAAGTTTTATCGTAACGTCTAGCCATGTTCATATGATCCTTCTAATCATGTGATCTCATTTAGCTAGGTTCAAGCAACTTAATGTCATTTTGACATGAGAAAGTGTGCTAAGCCAACATAGAGTGGTATCGTAGGTCTTAACATAACCATTTTACCTTATTCTAGACACAATGTCTAATGGTGAACCCGTCATAAACTATTTTGGTTGACTTATGAAGTCGAGTTTTATCCTAGCGTCTAGCCATGTTCATATGATCCTTCTACACATGTGATATCTTTTAGCTAGGTTCAAGCAATATAATGTAATTTTGACATGAGAAAGTGAGCTAAGCCAACTTAGAGTGGTATCATAGGTCTTAACATAACAATTTTACCTTAATCTAGACGCTATTTCTACTGGTGAACCCGACATGAACTATTTTGGTTGAGTTATGAAGTCGAGTTTTATCCTAACGTATAGCCATGTTCATATGATCCTTCTAAACATGTGATCTCATTTAGCTAGGTTCAAGCAATATAATGTAAGTTTAACATGAGAAAGTGAGCTAAGCCAACTTAGAGTGGTATCATAGGTCTTAACATAATGATTTTACCTTAATCTAGACGCTATGTCTAAAGGTGAACCCGTCATGAACTATTTTTGTTGAGTTATGAAGTCGAGTTTTATCCTAACGTCTAGCCATGTTCATATGATCTTTCTAAACATGTGATCTCATTTAGCTAGGTTCAGGCAACTTAATGTCATTTTGACATGAGAAAGTGTGCTAAGCCAACTTAGAGTGGTATCATAGGTCTTAACATAACCATTTTACCTTATTCTAGACACTATGTCTACTGGTGAACCTGACATGAACTATTTTGGTTGAGTTACGAAGTCGAGTTTTATCCTAACGTATAGCCATGTTCATATGATCCTTCTAAACATGTGATCTCATTTAGCTAGGTTCAAGCAATATATTGTAAGTTTAACATGAGAAAGTGAGCTAAGCCAACTTAGAGTGGTATCATAGGTCTTAACATAACAATTCTACCTTAATCTAGACGCTATATCTACTGGTGAACACGTCATGAACTATTATGGTTGAGTTATGAAGTCGAGTTTTATCTTAACGTATAGCCATGTTCATATGATCCTTCTAAACATGTGATCTCTTTTAGCTAGGTTCAAGGAAACTAATGTCATTTTGACATGAGAAAGTGTGCTAAGCCAACTTAGAGTGGTACCATAGGTCTTACCATAACCATTTTACCTTAATCTATACGCTATGTCTAAAGGTGAACCTGTCATGAACTATTTTTGTTGAGTTATGAAGTCGACTTTTATCCGAACGTCTAGCCATGTTTATATGATCCTTGTACACATGTGATCTCTTTTAGCTAGATTCAAAGCAACGTAATGTCATTTTTCACATGAGAAAGTGTGCTAAGCCAACTTAGAGTGGTATCGTAGGTCTTAACATAACCATTTTACCTTATTCTAGACACTATGTCTAATGCTGAACCCGTCATGAACTATTTTGGTTGAGTTATGAAGTCGAGTTTTATCCTAGCGTCTAGCCATGTTCATATGATCCTTCTACACATGTGATATCTTTTAGCTAGGTTCAAGCAATATAATGTAATTTTGACATGAGAAAGTGAGCTAAGCCAACTTAGAGTGGTATCATAGGTCTTAACATAACAATTTTACCTTAATCTAGACGCTATGTCTACTAGTGAACCCGTCATGAACTATTTTGGTTGAGTTATGAAGTCGATTTTTATCCTAGCGTCTAGGCATGTTCATATGATCCTTCTAAACAGGTGATCTCATTTAGCTAAGGTTTAAGCAACGTAATGTCATTTTGACATGAGAAAGTGTGCTAAGCCAACTTAGAGTGGTATCATAGGTCTTAACATAATGATTTTACCTTAATCTAGACGCTATGTCTAAAGGTGAACCCGTCATGAACTATTTTGGTTGAGTTATGAAGTCAAGTTTTATCCTAACGTCTAGCCATGTTCATATGATCCTTCTTCACATGTGATATCTTTTAGCTAGGTTAAAGCAATATAATGTAATTTTGACATGAGAAAGTGTGCTAAGCCAACTTAGAGTGGTATCATAGGTCTTAACATAATGATTTTACCTTAATCTAGACGCTATGTCTAAAGGTGAACCCGTCATGAACTATTTTGGTTGAGTTATGAAGTCGAGTTTTATCCTAACGTATAGCCATATTCATATGATCCTTCTAAACATGTGATCTCTTTTATCTAGGTTCAAGCAACCTAATGTCATTTTGACATGAGAAAGAGTGCTAAGCCAACTTAGAGTGGTACTATATGTATAAGCACAACCATTTTACCTTAATCTAGACGCTATGTTTAATGGTGAACCCGTCATGAACTATTTTGGTTGAGTTATGAAGTCGAGTTTTATCCTAACGTCTAGCCATGTTCATATGATCCTTCTACACAATGTAATTTTGACATGAGAATGTGAGCTAAGCCAATTTAGAGTGGTATCATAGGTCTTACCATAACAATTTTACCTTAATTTAGACGCTATGTCTACTGGTGAACCCGTCATGAACTGTTCTGATTGAGTTATGAAGTTGAGTTTGATCCTAACGTCTAGCCATGTTCATATGATCCTTCTACACATGTGATCTCATTTAGCTAGGTTCAAGCAACATAATGTCATTTTGAAATGAGAAAGTGAGCTAAGCCAACTTAGAGTGGTATCATAGGTCTTAACATAACAAGTTTATCTTAATCTAGACATTTTGTCTACTGGTGAACCCGTCATGAACTATTTTGGTTGAGTTATGAAGTCGAGTTTTATCGTAACGTCTAGCCATGTTCATATGATCCTTCTAATCATGTGATCTCATTTAGCTAGGTTCAAGCAACTTAATGTCATTTTGACATGAGAAAGTGTGCTAAGCCAACTTAGAGTGGTATCGTAGGTCTTAACATAACCATTTTACCTTATTCTAGACACAATGTCTAATGGTGAACCCGTCATAAACTATTTTGGTTGACTTATGAAGTCGAGTTTTATCCTAGCGTCTAGCCATGTTCATATGATCCTTCTACACATGTGATATCTTTTAGCTAGGTTCAAGCAATATAATGTAATTTTGACATGAGAAAGTGAGCTAAGCCAACTTAGAGTGGTATCATAGGTCTTAACATAACAATTTTACCTTAATCTAGACGCTATTTCTACTGGTGAACCCGACATGAACTATTTTGGTTGAGTTATGAAGTCGAGTTTTATCCTAACGTATAGCCATGTTCATATGATCCTTCTAAACATGTGATCTCATTTAGCTAGGTTCAAGCAATATAATGTAAGTTTAACATGAGAAAGTGTGCTAAGCCAACTTAGAGTGGTATCGTAGGTCTTAACATAACCATTTTACCTTATTCTAGACACAATGTCTAATGGTGAACCCGTCATAAACTATTTTGGTTGACTTATGAAGTCGAGTTTTATCCTAGCGTCTAGCCATGTTCATATGATCCTTCTACACATGTGATATCTTTTAGCTAGGTTCAAGCAATATAATGTAATTTTGACATGAGAAAGTGAGCTAAGCCAACTTAGAGTGGTATCATAGGTCTTAACATAACAATTTTACCTTAATCTAGACGCTATTTCTACTGGTGAACCCGACATGAACTATTTTGGTTGAGTTATGAAGTCGAGTTTTATCCTAACGTATAGCCATGTTCATATGATCCTTCTAAACATGTGATCTCATTTAGCTAGGTTCAAGCAATATAATGTAAGTTTAACATGAGAAAGTGAGCTAAGCCAACTTAGAGTGGTATCATAGGTCTTAACATAATGATTTTACCTTAATCTAGACGCTATGTCTAAAGGTGAACCCGTCATGAACTATTTTTGTTGAGTTATGAAGTCGAGTTTTATCCTAACGTCTAGCCATGTTCATATGATCTTTCTAAACATGTGATCTCATTTAGCTAGGTTCAGGCAACTTAATGTCATTTTGACATGAGAAAGTGTGCTAAGCCAACTTAGAGTTGTATCATAGGTCTTAACATAACCATTTTACCTTATTCTAGACACTATGTCTACTGGTGAACCCGACATGAACTATTTTGGTTGAGTTACGAAGTCGAGTTTTATCCTAACGTATAGCCATGTTCATATGATCCTTCTAAACATGTGATCTCATTTAGCTAGGTTCAAGCAATATAATGTAAGTTTAACATGAGAAGGTGAGCTAAGCCAACTTAGAGTGGTATCATAGGTCTTAACATAACAATTTTACCTTAATCTAGACGCTATATCTACTGGTGAACACGTCATGAACTATTATGGTTGAGTTATGAAGTCGAGTTTTATCTTAACGTATAGCCATGTTCATATGATCCTTCTAAACATGTGATCTCTTTTAGCTAGGTTCAAGGAAACTAATGTCATTTTGACATGAGAAAGTGTGCTAAGCCAACTTATAGTGGTACCATAGGTCTTACCATAACCATTTTACCTTAATCTATACGCTATGTCTAAAGGTGAACCTGTCATGAACTATTTTTGTTGAGTTATGAAGTCAAGTTTTATCCTAACGTCTAGCCATGTTCATATGATCCTTCTTCACATGTGATATCTTTTAGCTAGGTTAAAGCAATATAATGTAATTTTGACATGAGAAAGTGTGCTAAGCCAACTTAGAGTGGTATCATAGGTCTTAACATAATGATTTTACCTTAATCTAGACGCTATGTCTAAAGGTGAACCCGTCATGAACTATTTTGGTTGAGTTATGAAGTCGAGTTTTATCCTAACGTATAGCCATATTCATATGATGCTTCTAAACATGTGATCTCTTTTATCTAGGTTCAAGCAACCTAATGTCATTTTGACATGAGAAAGAGTGCTAAGCCAACTTAGAGTGGTACTATAGGTATAAGCACAACCATTTTACCTTAATCTAGACGCTATGTTTAATGGTGAACCCGTCATGAACTATTTTGGTTGAGTTATGAAGTCGAGTTTTATCCTAACGTCTAGCCATGTTCATATGATCCTTCTACACAATGTAATTTTGACATGAGAATGTGAGATAAGCCAATTTAGAGTGGTATCATAGGTCTTACCATAACAATTTTACCTTAATTTAGACGCTATGTCTACTGGTGAACCCGTCATGAATTGTTCTGATTGAGTTATGAAGTTGAGTTTGATCCTAACGTCTAGCCATGTTCATATGATCCTTCTACACATGTGATCTCATTTAGCTAGGTTCAAGCAACATAATGTCATTTTGAAATGAGAAAGTGAGCTAAGCCAACTTAGAGTGGTATCATAGGTCTTAACATAACAAGTTTATCTTAATCTAGACATTTTGTCTACTGGTGAACCCGTCATGAACTATTTTGGTTGAGTTATGAAGTCGAGTTTTATCGTAACGTCTAGCCATGTTCATATGATCCTTCTAATCATGTGATCTCATTTAGTTAGGTTCAAGCAACTTAATGTCATTTTGACATGAGAAAGTGTGCTAAGCCAACTTAGAGTGGTATCGTAGGTCTTAACATAACCATTTTACCTTATTCTAGACACAATGTCTAATGGTGAACCCGTCATAAACTATTTTGGTTGACTTATGAAGTCGAGTTTTATCCTAGCGTCTAGCCATGTTCATATGATCCTTCTACACATGTGATATCTTTTAGCTAGGTTCAAGCAATATAATGTAATTTTGACATGAGAAAGTGAGCTAAGCCAACTTAGAGTGGTATCATAGGTCTTAACATAACAATTTTACCTTAATCTAGACGCTATTTCTACTGGTGAACCCGACATGAACTATTTTGGTTGAGTTATGAAGTCGAGTTTTATCCTAACGTATAGCCATGTTCATATGATCCTTCTAAACATGTGATCTCATTTAGCTAGGTTCAAGCAATATAATGTAAGTTTAACATGAGAAATTGAGCTAAGCCAACTTAGAGTGGTATCATAGGTCTTAACATAATGATTTTACCTTAATCTAGACGCTATGTCTAAAGGTGAACCCGTCATGAACTATTTTGTTGAGTTATGAAGTCGAGTTTTATCCTAACGTCTAGCCATGTTCATATGATCTTTCTAAACATGTGATCTCATTTAGCTAGGTTCAGGCAACTTAATGTCATTTTGACATGAGAAAGTGTGCTAAGCCAACTTAGAGTGGTATCATAGGTCTTAACATAACCATTTTACCTTATTCTAGACACTATGTCTACTGGTGAACCCGACATGAACTATTTTGGTTGAGTTACGAAGTCGAGTTTTATCCTAACGTATAGCCATGTTCATATGATCCTTCTAAACATGTGATCTCATTTAGCTAGGTTCAAGCAATATAATGTAAGTTTAACATGAGAAGGTGAGCTAAGCCAACTTAGAGTGGTATCATAGGTCTTAACATAACAATTTTACCTTAATCTAGACGCTATATCTACTGGTGAACACGTCATGAACTATTATGGTTGAGTTATGAAGTCGAGTTTTATCTTAACGTATAGCCATGTTCATATGATCCTTCTAAACATGTGATCTCTTTTAGCTAGGTTCAAGGAAACTAATGTCATTTTGACATGAGAAAGTGTGCTAAGCCAACTTATAGTGGTACCATAGGTCTTACCATAACCATTTTACCTTAATCTATACGCTATGTCTAAAGGTGAACCTGTCATGAACTATTTTTGTTGAGTTATGAAGTCAAGTTTTATCCTAACGTCTAGCCATGTTCATATGATCCTTCTTCACATGTGATATCTTTTAGCTAGGTTAAAGCAATATAATGTAATTTTGACATGAGAAAGTGTGCTAAGCCAACTTAGAGTGGTATCATAGGTCTTAACATAATGATTTTACCTTAATCTAGACGCTATGTCTAAAGGTGAACCCGTCATGAACTATTTTGGTTGAGTTATGAAGTCGAGTTTTATCCTAACGTATAGCCATATTCATATGATGCTTCTAAACATGTGATCTCTTTTATCTAGGTTCAAGCAACCTAATGTCATTTTGACATGAGAAAGAGTGCTAAGCCAACTTAGAGTGGTACTATAGGTATAAGCACAACCATTTTACCTTAATCTAGACGCTATGTTTAATGGTGAACCCGTCATGAACTATTTTGGTTGAGTTATGAAGTCGAGTTTTATCCTAACGTCTAGCCATGTTCATATGATCCTTCTACACAATGTAATTTTGACATGAGAATGTGAGATAAGCCAATTTAGAGTGGTATCATAGGTCTTACCATAACAATTTTACCTTAATTTAGACGCTATGTCTACTGGTGAACCCGTCATGAACTGTTCTGATTGAGTTATGAAGTTGAGTTTGATCCTAACGTCTAGCCATGTTCATATGATCCTTCTACACATGTGATCTCATTTAGCTAGGTTCAAGCAACATAATGTCATTTTGAAATGAGAAAGTGAGCTAAGCCAACTTAGAGTGGTATCATAGGTCTTAACATAACAAGTTTATCTTAATCTAGACATTTTGTCTACTGGTGAACCCGTCATGAACTATTTTGGTTGAGTTATGAAGTCGAGTTTTATCGTAACGTCTAGCCATGTTCATATGATCCTTCTAATCATGTGATCTCATTTAGTTAGGTTCAAGCAACTTAATGTCATTTTGACATGAGAAAGTGTGCTAAGCCAACTTAGAGTGGTATCGTAGGTCTTAACATAACCATTTTACCTTATTCTAGACACAATGTCTAATGGTGAACCCGTCATAAACTATTTTGGTTGACTTATGAAGTCGAGTTTTATCCTAGCGTCTAGCCATGTTCATATGATCCTTCTACACATGTGATATCTTTTAGCTAGGTTCAAGCAATATAATGTAATTTTGACATGAGAAAGTGAGCTAAGCCAACTTAGAGTGGTATCATAGGTCTTAACATAACAATTTTACCCTTAATCTAGACGCTATTTCTACTGGTGAACCCGACATGAACTATTTTGGTTGAGTTATGAAGTCGAGTTTTATCCTAACGTATAGCCATGTTCATATGATCCTTCTAAACATGTGATCTCATTTAGCTAGGTTCAAGCAATATAATGTAAGTTTAACATGAGAAATTGAGCTAAGCCAACTTAGAGTGGTATCATAGGTCTTAACATAATGATTTTACCCTTAATCTAGACGCTATGTCTAAAGGTGAACCCGTCATGAACTATTTTTGTTGAGTTATGAAGTCGAGTTTTATCCTAACGTCTAGCCATGTTCATATGATCTTTCTAAACATGTGATCTCATTTAGCTAGGTTCAGGCAACTTAATGTCATTTTGACATGAGAAAGTGTGCTAAGCCAACTTAGAGTGGTATCATAGGTCTTAACATAACCATTTTACCTTATTCTAGACACTATGTCTACTGGTGAACCCGACATGAACTATTTTGGTTGAGTTACGAAGTCGAGTTTTATCCTAACGTATAGCCATGTTCATATGATCCTTCTAAACATGTGATCTCATTTAGCTAGGTTCAAGCAATATAATGTAAGTTTAACATGAGAAGGTGAGCTAAGCCAACTTAGAGTGGTATCATAGGTCTTAACATAACAATTTTACCTTAATCTAGACGCTATATCTACTGGTGAACACGTCATGAACTATTATGGTTGAGTTATGAAGTCGAGTTTTATCTTAACGTATAGCCATGTTCATATGATCCTTCTAAACATGTGATCTCTTTTAGCTAGGTTCAAGGAAACTAATGTCATTTTGACATGAGAAAGTGTGCTAAGCCAACTTATAGTGGTACCATAGGTCTTACCATAACCATTTTACCTTAATCTATACGCTATGTCTAAAGGTGAACCTGTCATGAACTATTTTTGTTGAGTTATGAAGTCGACTTTTATCCGAACGTCTAGCCATGTTTATATGATCCTTGTACACATGTGATCTCTTTTAGCTAGATTCAAAGCAACGTAATGTCATTTTTCACATGAGAAAGTGTGCTAAGCCAACTTAGAGTGGTATCGTAGGTCTTAACATAACCATTTTACCTTATTCTAGACACTATGTCTAATGCTGAACCCGTCATGAACTATTTTGGTTGAGTTATGAAGTCGAGTGTTACCCTAGCGTCTAGCGATGTTCATATGATCCTTCTACACATGTGATATCTTTTAGCTAGGTTCAAGCAATATAATGTAATTTTGACATGAGAAAGTGAGCTAAGCCAACTTAGAGTGGTATCATAGGTCTTAACATAACAATTTTACCTTAATCTAGACGCTATATCTACTAGTGAACCCGTCATGAACTATTTTGGTTGAGTTATGAAGTCGAGTTTTATCCTAACGTATAGCCATGTTCATATGATCCTTCTAAACATGTGATCTCATTTAGCTAGGTTCAAGCAATATAATGTAAGTTTAACATGAGAAATTGAGCTAAGCCAACTTAGAGTGGTATCATAGGTCTTAACATAATGATTTTACCTTAATCTAGACGCTATGTCTAAAGGTGAACCCGTCATGAACTATTTTTGTTGAGTTATGAAGTCGAGTTTTATCCTAACGTCTAGCCATGTTCATATGATCTTTCTAAACATGTGATCTCATTTAGCTAGGTTCAGGCAACTTAATGTCATTTTGACATGAGAAAGTGTGCTAAGCCAACTTAGAGTGGTATCATAGGTCTTAACATAACCATTTTACCTTATTCTAGACACTATGTCTACTGGTGAACCCGACATGAACTATTTTGGTTGAGTTACGAAGTCGAGTTTTATCCTAACGTATAGCCATGTTCATATGATCCTTCTAAACATGTGATCTCATTTAGCTAGGTTCAAGCAATATAATGTAAGTTTAACATGAGAAGGTGAGCTAAGCCAACTTAGAGTGGTATCATAGGTCTTAACATAACAATTTTACCTTAATCTAGACGCTATATCTACTGGTGAACACGTCATGAACTATTATGGTTGAGTTATGAAGTCGAGTTTTATCTTAACGTATAGCCATGTTCATATGATCCTTCTAAACATGTGATCTCTTTTAGCTAGGTTCAAGGAAACTAATGTCATTTTGACATGAGAAAGTGTGCTAAGCCAACTTATAGTGGTACCATAGGTCTTACCATAACCATTTTACCTTAATCTATACGCTATGTCTAAAGGTGAACCTGTCATGAACTATTTTTGTTGAGTTATGAAGTCGACTTTTATCCGAACGTCTAGCCATGTTTATATGATCCTTGTACACATGTGATCTCTTTTAGCTAGATTCAAAGCAACGTAATGTCATTTTTCACATGAGAAAGTGTGCTAAGCCAACTTAGAGTGGTATCGTAGGTCTTAACATAACCATTTTACCTTATTCTAGACACTATGTCTAATGCTGAACCCGTCATGAACTATTTTGGTTGAGTTATGAAGTCGAGTGTTACCCTAGCGTCTAGCGATGTTCATATGATCCTTCTACACATGTGATATCTTTTAGCTAGGTTCAAGCAATATAATGTAATTTTGACATGAGAAAGTGAGCTAAGCCAACTTAGAGTGGTATCATAGGTCTTAACATAACAATTTTACCTTAATCTAGACGCTATATCTACTAGTGAACCCGTCATGAACTATTTTGGTTGAGTTATGAAGTCGATTTTTATCCTAGCGTCTAGGCATGTTCATATGATCCTTCTAAACATGTGATCTCTTTTAGCTAGGTTCAAGGAAACTAATGTCATTTTGACATGAGAAAGTGTGCTAAGCCAACTTAGAGTGGTATCATAGGTCTTAACATAATGATTTTACCTTAATCTAGACGCTATGTCTAAAGGTGAACCTGTCATGAACTATTTTTGTTGAGTTATGAAGTCGACTTTTATCCGAACGTCTAGCCATGTTTATATGATCCTTGTACACATGTGATCTCTTTTAGCTAGATTCAAAGCAACGTAATGTCATTTTTCACATGAGAAAGTGTGCTAAGCCAACTTAGAGTGGTATCGTAGGTCTTAACATAACAAGTTTATCTTAATCTAGACATTTTGTCTACTGGTGAACCCGTCATGAACTATTTTGGTTGAGTTATGAAGTCGAGTTTTATCCTAACGTCTAGCCATGTTCATATGATCCTTCTAAACATGTGATCTCATTTAGCTAGGTTCAAGCAACTTAATGTCATTTTGACATGAGAAAGTGTGCTAAGCCAACTTAGAGTGGTATCGTAGGTCTTAACATAACCATTTTACCTTATTCTAGACACAATGTCTAATGGTGAACCCGTCATAAACTATTTTGGTTGACTTATGAAGTCGAGTTTAATTCTAGCGTCTAGCCATGTTCATATGATCCTTCTACACATGTGATATCTTTTAGCTAGGTTCAAGCAATATAATGTAATTTTGACATGAGAAAGTGAGCTAAGCCAACTTAGAGTGGTATCATAGGTCTTAACATAAAAATTTTACCTTAATCCAGACGCTATGTCTACTGGTGAACCCGTCATGAACTATGTTGGTTGAGTTATGAAGTCGTGTTTTATCCCAGCGTCTAGGCATGTTCATATGATCCTTCTAAACATGTGATCTCATTTAGCTAAGGTTTAAGCAACTTCATGTCATTTTGACATGAGAAAGTGTGCTAAGCCAACTTAGAGTGGTATCATAGGTCTTAACATAATGATTTTACCTTAATCTAGACGCTATGTCTAAAGGTGAACCCGTTATGAACTATTTTGGTTGAGTTATGAAGTCGAGTTTTATCCTAACGTCTAGCCATGTTCATATGATCCTTCTAAACATGCGATCTCATTTAGCTAGGTTCAAGCAACTTAATGTCATTTTGACATGAGAAAGTGTGCTAAGCCAACTTAGAGTGGTATCATAGGTCTTAACATAACCATTTTACCTTATTCTAGACACTATGTATACTGGTGAACCCGACATGAACTATTTTGGTTGAGTTATGAAGTCGAGTTTTATCCTAACGTATAGCCATGTACATATGATCCTTCTAAACATGTGATCTCATTTAGTTAGGTTCAAGCAATATAATGTAAGTTTAACATGAGAAAGTGAGCTAAGCCAACTTAGAGTGGTATCATAGATCTTAACATAACAATTTTACCTTAATCTAGACGCTATATCTACTGGTGAACACGTCATGAACTATTATGGTTGAGTTATGAAGTCGAGTTTTATCTTAACGTATAGCCATGTTCATATGATCCTTCTAAACATGTGATCCCTTTTAGCTAGGTTCAAGCAAACTAATGTCATTTTGACATGAGAAAGAGTGCTAAGCCAACTTAGAGTGGTATCATAGGTCTTAACATAACAATTTTACCTAAATCTAGACGCTATGTCTACTAGTGAACCCGTCATGAACTATTTTGGTTGAGTTATGAAGTCGATTTTTATCCTAGCGTCTAGGCATGTTCATATGATCCTTCTAAACAGGTGATCTCATTTAGCTAAGGTTTAAGCAACTTAATGTCATTTTGACATGAGAAAGTGTGCTAAGCCAACTTAGAGTGGTATCATAGGTCTTAACATAATGATTTTACCTTAATATAGACGCTATGTCTAAAGGTGAACCCGTCATGAACTATTTTGGTTGAGTTATGAAGTCATGTTTTATCCTAACGTCTAGCCATGTTCATATGATCCTTCTTCACATGTGATATCTTTTAGCTAGGTTAAAGCAATATAATGTAATTTTGACATGAGAAAGTGCGCTAAGCCAGCTTAGAGTGGTATCATAGGTCTTAACATAACAATTTTACCTTAATCTAGACGCTATATCTACTGGTGAACCCGTCATGAACTATTTTGGTTGAGTTATGAAGTCGAGTTTTATCCTAACGTATAGCCATGTTCATATGATCCTTCTAAACATGTGATCTCATTTATCTAGGTTCAAGCAACCTAATGTCATTTTGACATGAGAAAGAGTGCTAAGCCAACTTAGATTGGTACTATAGGTATAAGCATAACCATTTTACCTTAATCTAGACGCTATGTTTAATGGTGAACCCGTCATGAACTATTTTGGTTGAGTTATGAAGTCGAGCTTTATCCTAACGTCTAGCCATGTTCATATGATCCTTCTACACAATGTAATTTTGACATGAGAATGTGAGCTAAGCCAATTTAGAGTGGTATCATAGGTCTTACCATAACAATTTTACCTTAATTTAGACGCTATGTCTACTGGTGAACCCGTCATGAACTGTTCTGATTGAGTTATGAAGTTGAGTTTGATCCTAACGTCTAGCCATGTTCATATGATCCTTCTAAACATGTGATCTCATTTAGCTAAGGTTTAAGCAACTTAATGTCATTTTGACATGAGAAAGTGTGCTAAGCCAACTTAGAGTGGTATCATAGGTCTTAACATAATGATTTTACCTTAATCTAGACGCTATGTCTAAAGGTGAACCCGTTATGAACTATTTTGGTTGAGTTATGAAGTCGAGTTTTATCCTAACGTCTAGCCATGTTCATATGATCCTTCTAAACATGCGATCTCATTTAGCTAGGTTCAAGTAACTTAATGTCATTTTGACATGAGAAAGTGTGCTAAGCCAACTTAGAGTGATATCATAGGTCTTAACATAACCATTTTACCTTATTCTAGACACTATGTCTAATGGTGAACCAGTCATGAACTATTTTGGTTGAGTTATGAAGTCGAGTTTTATCCGAACGTCTAGCCATGTTTATATGATCCTTGTACACATGTGATCTCTTTTAGCTAGATTCAAAGCAACGTAATGTCATTTTTCACATGAGAAAGTGAGCTAAGCCAACTTAGAGTGGTATCGTAGGTCTTAACATAACCATTTTACCTTATTCTAGACACTATGTCTAATGCTGAACCCGTCATGAACTATTTTGGTTGAGTTATGAAGTCGAGTTTTATCCTAACGTCTAGCCATGTTCATATGATCCTTCTACACATGTGATATCTTTTAGCTAGGTTCAAGCAATATAATGTAATTTTGACATGAGAAAGTGAGCTAAGCCAACATAGAGTGGTATCATAGGTCTTAACATAACAATTTTACCTTAATCTAGACGTTATGTCTACTGGTGAACCCGTCATGAACTATTTTGGTTGAGTTATGAAGTCGAGTTTTATCCTAACGTATAGCCATGTTCATATGATCCTTCTAAACATGTGATCTCATTTAGCTAGGTTAAAGCAACTTAATGTCATTTTGACATGAGAAACTGCGCTAAGCCAACTTAGAGTGGTATCATAGGTCTTAACATAACAATTTTACCTTAATCTAGATGCTATTTCTACTGGTGAACCCGTCATGACGTATTTTGGTTGAGTTATGAAGTCGAGTTTTATCCCAGCGTCTAGGCATGTTCATATGATCCTTCTAAACATGTGATCTCATTTAGCTAAGGTTTAAGCAACTTAATGTCATTTTGACATGAGAAAGTGTGCTAAGCCAACTTAGAGTGGTATCATAGGTCTTAACATAATGATTTTACCTTAATCTAGACGCTATGTCTAAAGGTGAACCCGTTATGAACTATTTTGGTTGAGTTATGAAGTCGAGTTTTATCCTAACGTCTAGCCATGTTCATATGATCCTTCTAAACATGCGATCTAATTTAGCTAGGTTCAAGCAACTTAATGTCATTTTGACATGAGAAAGTGTGCTAAGCCAACTTAGAGTGATATCATAGGTCTTAACATAACCATTTTACCTTATTATAGACACTATGTCTAATGGTGAACCAGTCATGAACTATTTTGGTTGAGTTATGAAGTCGAGTTTGATCTTAACGTCTAGCCATGTTCATATGATCCTTCTTCACATGTGATATCTTTTAGCTAGGTTCAAGCAATATAATGTAATTTTGATATGAGAAAGTGCGCTAAGCCAACTTAGAGTGGTATCATAGGTCTTAACATAACAATTTTACCTTAATCTAGACGCTATTTCTAATGGTGAACCAGTCATGAACTATTTTTGTTGAGTTATGAAGTCGAGTTTGATCCTAACGTCTAGCCATGTTCACATCATCCTTCTTCACGTGTGATTCTTTTACCTAGGTTCAAGCAATATAATGTAATTTTGACATGAGAAAGTGAGCTAAGCCAACTTAGAGTGGTATCATAGGTCTTAACATAACACTTTTACCTAAATCTAGACGCTATGTCTAAAGGTGAACCCGTCATGAACTATTTTTGTTGAGTTATGAAGTCGAGTTTTATCCTAACGTCTAGCCATGTTCATATGATCCTTCTAAACATGTGATCTCATTTAGCTAGGTTCAAGCAACTTAATGTCATTTTGACATGAGAAAGTGTGCTAAGCCAACTTAGAGTGGTATCATAGGTCTTTACATAATAATTTTTCCTTAATCTAAACGCTGTGTCAAATGGTGAACCTGTCATGAACTATTTTGGTTTAGTTATGAAGTCGAGTTTGATCCTAACGTCTAGCCATGTTCATATGATCCTTCTACACATGTGATATATTTTAGCTAGGTTCAGGCAATATAATGTAAGTTTGACATGACAAAGTGAGCTAAGCCAACTTAGAGTGGTATCATAGGTCTTATCATAACAATTTTACCTTAATCTAGACGGTATGTCTACTAGTGAACCCGTCATGAACTATTTTGGTTGAGTTATGAAGTCGAGTTTTATCCCAGCGTCTAGGCATGTTCATATGATCCTTCTAAACATGTGATCTCATTTAGCTAAGGTTTAAGCAACTTAATGTCATTTTGACATGAGAAAGTGTGCTAAGCCAACTTAGAGTGGTATCATAGGTCTTAACATAATGATTTTACCTTAATCTAGACGCTATGTCTAAAGGTGAACCCGTTATGAACTATTTTGGTTGAGTTATGAAGTCGAGTTTTATCCTAACGTCTAGCCATGTTCATATGATCCTTCTAAACATGCGATCTAATTTAGCTAGGTTCAAGCAACTTAATGTCATTTTGACATGAGAAAGTGTGCTAAGCCAACTTAGAGTGATATCATAGGTCTTAACATAACCATTTTACCTTATTATAGACACTATGTCTAATGGTGAACCAGTCATGAACTATTTTGGTTGAGTTATGAAGTCGAGTTTGATCTTAACGTCTAGCCATGTTCATATGATCCTTCTTCACATGTGATATCTTTTAGCTAGGTTCAAGCAATATAATGTAATTTTGATATGAGGAAGTGCGCTAAGCCAACTTAGAGTGGTATCATAGGTCTTAACATAACAATTTTACCTTAATCTAGACGCTATTTCTAATGGTGAACCAGTCATGAACTATTTTTGTTGAGTTATGAAGACGAGTTTGATCCTAACGTCTAGCCATGTTCACATCATCCTTCTTCACGTGTGATTCTTTTACCTAGGTTCAAGCAATATAATGTAATTTTGACATGAGAAAGTGAGCTAAGCCAACTTAGAGTGGTATCATAGGTCTTCACATAACACTTTTACCTAAATCTAGACGCTATGTCTAAAGGTGAACCCGTCATGAACTATTTTTGTTGAGTTATGAAGTCGAGTTTTATCCTAACGTCTAGCCATGTTCATATGATCCTTCTAAACATGTGATCTCATTTAGCTAGGTTCAAGCAACTTAATGTCATTTTGACATGAGAAAGTGTGCTAAGCCAACTTAGAGTGATATCATAGGTCTTAACATAACCATTTTACCTTATTCTAGACACTATGTCTAATGGTGAACCAGTCATGAACTATTTTGGTTGAGTTACGAAGTCGAGTTTGATCTTAACGTCTAGCCATGTTCATATGATCCTTCTTCACATGTGATATCTTTTAGCTAGGTTCAAGCAATATAATGTAATTTTGACATGAGAAAGTGCGCTAAGCCAACTTAGAGTGGTATCATAGGTCTTAATATAACAATTTTACCTTAATCTAGACGCTATATCTACTGGTGAACACGTCATGAACTATTATGGTTGAGTTATGAAGTCGAGTTTTATCTTAACGTATAGCCATGTTCATATGATCCTTCTAAACATGTGATTCTTTTACCTAGGTTCAAGCAATATAATGTAATTTTGACATGAGAAAGTGTGCTAAGCCAACTTAGAGTGGTATCATAGGTCTTAACATAATGATTTTACCTAAATCTAGACGCTATGTCTAAAGGTGAACCCGTCATGAACTATTTTTGTTGAGTTATGAAGTCGAGTTTTATCCTAACGTCTAGCCATGTTCATATGATCCTTCTAAACATGTGATCTCATTTAGCTAGGTTCAAGCAACTTAATGTCATTTTGACATGAGAAAGTGTGCTAAGCCAACTTAGAGTGGTATCATAGGTCTTTACATAATAATTTTCCCTTAATCTAAACGCCGTGTCAAATGGTGAACCTGTCATGAACTATTTTGGTTTAGATATGAAGTTGAGTTTGATCCTAACGTCTAGCCATGTTCATATGATCCTTCTACACATGTGATATATTTTAGCTAGGTTCAAGCAAACTAATGTCATTTTGACATGAGAAAGAGTGCTAAGCCAACTTAGAGTGGTATCATAGGTCTTAACATAACAATTTTACCTAAATCTAGACGCTATGTCTACTAGTGAACCCGTCATGAACTATTTTGGTTGAGTTATGAAGTCGATTTTTATCCTAGCGTCTAGGCATGTTCATATGATCCTTCTAAACAGGTGATCTCATTTAGCTAAGGTTTAAGCAGCTTAATGTCATTTTGACATGAGAAAGTGTGCTAAGCCAACTTAGAGTGGTATCATAGGTCTTAACATAATGATTTTACCTTAATATAGACGCTATGTCTAAAGGTGAACCCGTCATGAACTATTTTGGTTGAGTTATGAAGTCAAGTTTTATCCTAACGTCTAGCCATGTTCATATGATCCTTCTTCACATGTGATATCTTTTAGCTAGGTTAAAGCAATATAATGTAATTTTGACATGAGAAAGTGCGCTAAGCCAGCTTAGAGTGGTATCATAGGTCTTAACATAACAATTTTACCTTAATCTAGACGCTATATCTACTGGTGAACCCGTCATGAACTATTTTGGTTGAGTTATGAAGTCGAGTTTTATCCTAACGTATAGCCATGTTCATATGATCCTTCTAAACATGTGATCTCATTTATCTAGGTTCAAGCAACCTAATGTCATTTTGACATGAGAAAGAGTGCTAAGCCAACTTAGATTGGTACTATAGGTATAAGCATAACCATTTTACCTTAATCTAGACGCTATGTTTAATGGTGAACCCGTCATGAACTATTTTGGTTGAGTTATGAAGTCGAGCTTTATCCTAACGTCTAGCCATGTTCATATGATCCTTCTACACAATGTAATTTTGACATGAGAATGTGAGCTAAGCCAATTTAGAGTGGTATCATAGGTCTTACCATAACAATTTTACCTTAATTTAGACGCTATGTCTACTGGTGAACCCGTCATGAACTGTTCTGATTGAGTTATGAAGTTGAGTTTGATCCTAACGTCTAGCCATGTTCATATGATCCTTCTAAACATGTGATCTCATTTAGCTAAGGTTTAAGCAACTTAATGTCATTTTGACATGAGAAAGTGTGCTAAGCCAACTTAGAGTGGTATCATAGGTCTTAACATATTGATTTTACCTTAATCTAGACGCTATGTCTAAAGGTGAACCCGTTATGAACTATTTTGGTTGAGTTATGAAGTCGAGTTTTATCCTAACGTCTAGCCATGTTCATATGATCCTTCTAAACATGCGATCTCATTTAGCTAGGTTCAAGTAACTTAATGTCATTTTGACATGAGAAAGTGTGCTAAGCCAACTTAGAGTGATATCATAGGTCTTAACATAACCATTTTACCTTATTCTAGACACTATGTCTAATGGTGAACCAGTCATGAACTATTTTGGTTGAGTTATGAAGTCGAGTTTTATCCGAACGTCTAGCCATGTTTATATGATCCTTGTACACATGTGATCTCTTTTAGCTAGATTCAAAGCAACGTAATGTCATTTTTCACATGAGAAAGTGAGCTAAGCCAACTTAGAGTGATATCATAGGTCTTAACATAACCATTTTACCTTATTCTAGACACTATGTCTAATGGTGAACCAGTCATGAACTATTTTGGTTGAGTTATGAAGTCGAGTTTGATCTTAACGTCTAGCCATGTTCATATGATCCTTCTTCACATATGATATCTTTTAGCTAGGTTCAAGCAATATAATGTAATTTTGACATGAGAAAGTGCGCTAAGCCAACTTAGAGTGGTATCATAGGTCTTAACATAACAATTTTACCTTAATCTAGACGATATTTCTAATGGTGAACCAGTCATGAACTATTTTGGTTGAGTTATGAAGTCGAGTTTGATCCTAACGTCTAGCCATGTTCACATCATCCTTCTTCACGTGTGATATCTTTTAGCTAGGTTCAAGCAATATAATGTAATTTTGACATGAGAAAGTGAGCTAAGCGAACTTAGAGTGGTATCATAGGTCTTAACATAACAATTTTACCTTAATCTAGACGCTATGTCTAAAGGTGAACCCGTCATGAACTATTTTTGTTGAGTTATGAAGTCGAGTTTTATCCTGACGTCTAGCCATGTTCATATGATCCTTCTTCACATGTGATATCTTTTAGCTAGGTTCAAGCAATATAATGTAATTTTGACATGAGAAAGTGAGCTAAGCCAACTTAGAGTGGTATCATAGGTCTTAACATAACAATTTTACCTTAATCTAGACGCTATGTCTAATGGTGAACCTGTCATGAACTATTTTGGTTGAGTTATGAAATCGAGTTTGATCCTAACGTCTAGCCATGTTCATATCATCCTTCTTCACGTGTGATATCTTTTAGCTAGGTTCAAGCAATATAATGTAATTTTGACATGAGAAAGTGAGCTAAGCCAACTTAGAGTGGTATCATAGGTCTTAACATAACAATTTTACCTTAATCTAGACGCTATGTCTAAAGGTGAACCCATATCTACTGGTGAACACGTCATGAACTATTTTGGTTGAGTTATGAAGTCGAGTTTTATCTTAACGTATAGCCATGTTCATATGATCCTTCTAAACATGTGATCTCTTTTAGCTAGGTTCAAGCAACCTAATGTCATTTTGACATGAGAAAGAGTGCTAAGCCAACTTAGAGTGGTACCATAGGTCTTACCATAACCATTTTACCTTAATCTATACGCTATGTCTAAAGGTGAACCTGTCATAAACTATTTTTATTGAGTTATGAAGTCGACTTTTATCCGAACGTCTAGCCATGTTCATATGATCCTTGTACACATGTGATCTCTTTTAGCTAGATTCAAAGCAACGTAATGTCATTTTTCACATGAGAAAGTGTGCTAAGCCAACTTAGAGTGGTATCATAGGTCTTTACATAATAATTTTCCCTTAATTTAAACGCCGTGTCAAATGGTGAACCTGTCATGAACTATTTTGGTTTAGTTATGAAGTCGAGTTTGATCCTAACGTCTAGCCATGTTCATATGATCCTTCTACACATGTGATATATTTTAGCTAGGTTCAACCAATATAATGTAATTTTGACATGAGAAAGTGAGCTAAGCCAACTTAGAGTAGTATCATAGGTCTTAACATAACAATTTTACCTTAATCTAGACGCTATGTCTAAAGGTGAACCCGTCATGAACTATTTTGGTTGAGTTATGAAGTCAAGTTTTATCCTAACGTCTAGCCATGTTCATATGATCCTTCTTCACATGTGATATCTTTTAGCTAGGTTAAAGCAATATAATGTAATTTTGACATGAGAAAGTGCGCTAAGCCAGCTTAGAGTGGTATCATAGGTCTTAACATAATGATTTTACCTTAATCTAGACGCTATGTCTAAAGGTGAACCCGTCATGAACTATTTTGGTTGAGTTATGAAGTCAAGTTTTATCCTAACGTCTAGCCATGTTCATATGATCCTTCTACACAATGTAATTTTGACATGAGAATGTGAGCTAAGCCAATTTAGAGTGGTATCATAGGTCTTACCATAACAATTTTACCTTAATTTAGACGCTATGTCTACTGGTGAACCCGTCATGAACTGTTCTGATTGAGTTACGAAGTTGAGTTTGATCCTAACATCTAGCCATGTTCATATGATCCTTCTACACATGTGATCTCATTTAGCTTTTTTCAAGCAACATAATGTCATTTTGAAATGAGAAAGTGAGCTAAGCCAACTTAGAGTGGTATCATAGGTCTTAACATAACAAGTTTATCTTAATCTAGACATTTTGTCTACTGGTGAACCCGTCATGAACTATTTTGGTTGAGTTATGAAGTCGAGTTTGATCCTAACGTCTAGCCATGTTCATATGATCCTTGTACACATGTGATCTCTTTTAGCTAGATTCAAAGCAACGTAATGTCATTTTTCACATGAGAAAGTGTGCTAAGCCAACTTAGAGTGGTATCATAGGTCTTTACATAATAATTTTCCCTTAATCTAAACGCCGTGTCAAATGGTGAACCTGTCATGAACTATTTTGGTTTAGTTATGAAGTCGAGTTTGATCCTAACGTCTAGCCATGTTCATATGATCCTTCTACACATGTGATATATTTTAGCTAGGTTCAGGCAATATAATGTAAGTTTGACATGACAAAGTGATCTAAGCCAACTTAGAGTGGTATCATAGGTCTTAACATAACAATTTTACCTTAATCTAGACGCTATGTCTACTAGTGAACCCGTCATGAACTATTTTGGTTGAGTTATGAAGTCGAGTTTTATCCTAGCGTCTAGGCATGTTCATATGATCCTTCTAAACAGGTGATCTCATTTAGCTAAGGTTTAAGCAACTTAATGTCATTTTGACATGAGAAAGTGTGCTAAGCCAACTTAGAGTGGTATCATAGGTCTTAACATAATGATTTTACCTTAATATAGACGCTATGTCTAAAGGTGAACCCGTCATGAACTATTTTGGTTGAGTTATGAAGTCATGTTTTATCCTAACGTCTAGCCATGTTCATATGATCCTTCTTCACATGTGATATCTTTTAGCTAGGTTAAAGCAATATAATGTAATTTTGACATGAGAAAGTGCGCTAAGCCAGCTTAGAGTGGTATCATAGGTCTTAACATAACAATTTTACCTTAATCTAGACGGTATGTCTACTAGTGAACCCGTCATGAACTATTTTGGTTGAGTTATGAAGTCGAGTTTTATCCCAGCGTCTAGGCATGTTCATATGATCCTTCTAAACATGTGATCTCATTTAGCTAAGGTTTAAGCAACTTAATGTCATTTTGACATGAGAAAGTGTGCTAAGCCAACTTAGAGTGGTATCATAGGTCTTAACATAATGATTTTACCTTAATCTAGACGCTATGTCTAAAGGTGAACCCGTTATGAACTATTTTGGTTGAGTTATGAAGTCGAGTTTTATCCTAACGTCTAGCCATGTTCATATGATCATTCTAAACATGCGATCTAATTTAGCTAGGTTCAAGCAACTTAATGTCATTTTGACATGAGAAAGTGTGCTAAGCCAACTTAGAGTGATATCATAGGTCTTAACATAACCATTTTACCTTATTATAGACACTATGTCTAATGGTGAACCAGTCATGAACTATTTTGGTTGAGTTATGAAGTCGAGTTTGATCTTAACGTCTAGCCATGTTCATATGATCCTTCTTCACATGTGATATCTTTTAGCTAGGTTCAAGCAATATAATGTAATTTTGATATGAGAAAGTGCGCTAAGCCAACTTAGAGTGGTATCATAGGTCTTAACATAACAATTTTACCTTAATCTAGACGCTATTTCTAATGGTGAACCAGTCATGAACTATTTTTGTTGAGTTATAAAGTCGAGTTTGATCCTAACGTCTAGCCATGTTCACATCATCCTTCTCT